>JAUCBJ010005831.1:0-30401 GCA_032718475.1 Nemertoderma westbladi | reverse complement strand
AGAATAATATTGTTATTCGAAGCCTTTGAAGTATGACTCGTCAACATTCGAAAAACAAGGTTAGAATAACCTTTTTGTATCATTGTTATAACAATGCTATGATTCATTCCCAATGCAAATTTTTGATAACCTAAATGCAAACGTTAAGATAATATAGTATTAACATTGGAATAACACTGCATGAGTCATGTTCAGTGCAATTGAAATTAGTCAATGAAATATTCTGATTTGAATATTTCGATAACATTGGAAATACATTATAATATCAATAGTATGGAATATAGTATTAGAATATCATTCAAAATATGTTGCGATTATATGTGTTAAATAAAAAACATTGCTGTTCCAATGTATTCTGAATGTTATTTCAATATCTGAATTTTAATATTAGTATTTAAATATTATTTTAGATTACTTCAATATTAAAATGTACAATTTTGGGTTTTTCTCAAATAATTTGTCTCATTGCACTATTGCACAACTTTTTAGCAGCATTAAATTTCCAATACAAAATTAATCCTCGGATACTTCTGGTTTGCAGGGCAACAGCCCAAATTTTGTAGGATTTCATTGGACGATTACAAAAATGTAGTGGGTGGGCCGAATCGCCCCCCCCCCCCCCCCCAGTGGTGCTAATGGTCAAAACACCCCAGTGGTAATAGGGTTAAGGTTCCGTTTTATTCTACATGTATGAGACTTACAAATCCTGGACAGACTATTTTATTATTATTTCGGGTACACCAGTCTAGCCGGCATTTATATTAATTAAAACTGTTAAATGATAAAAATATATATCCTCCGCTGCTTCCTTCTATATTTTCTCCGCTTCATTTAAAGACTTTCTGACCCCAAGTTCATGATCCCAAGTAGAAGAAGTCATCCACGTGCTCAAGCAAGCCATCCTTAGAGCTTATACTCTTACGATCAGACATTTTTTGAAGGCTGTCTAGATTGACTGTCATGATTTTGGTCTTCTTGGAATTTACAAAAAGACCAACACTAGCTAGACGCAACCTGCTCCAATGAGTAGAAGAGCCTTTGGGCTCTCTCTAGTGATTCTGACAGTACCCCTAAGTCATTAGCAAAGTATAGATCAGTAAGGTACTTTGCTGGATTTCCTCTACTTCTTGTGCCTGTAGGGGGTGATACCATCACCCCTTCTTCATTAAGATGGTCTAAGGACATGGGTAGAACAAAATCAACCACAATTACGAATAAGAATGGTGCAAGTGTGTCACCCTGAAGGACACCCCATAAGATTTCGAATGGATCTGTGTCACCATCAACAGTAGACACAAATGTGGTAGAACCATTATTGTACAGTGATCAGATAGCTGCAATAATTTCCTCAGGAATCATATATGTTGCCAGTATGTACATACGTTGTCGGGAGACTGAGTCGAAGGCTTTAAAGAAGTCAACAAAGATAATAGCCAGTTGTCTGTCTTTCTTTATTGATAATTCTTCGATTTTCCTTCTAAGTGTCAGAATAGGCTCCGTGGTCACACGACCTTTACGGAACCCATTTTGTTTGCCACGCCACGGAACATTCTCTCAACGATCCTGATGCGATTTAATATAATTTTGTTGTATAGCTTTGCAGCAATCGAGATTAACGAGATTCCACGAAAAGATTAACGGGTTGTTAGGTTGCCCTTTTTTGGGCTGGGACAAACTTATTTGTTTTCAGTTCTTTAGGGACTCTATTTGTCCTATACATGTCTACAATAATTGGGTGAATGAGCTCCAAACACTCAGGAATTTTAAAAACCTCAGGGGGCACGCCATCTACTCCACTGGCACGATTGGTCTTGATGCTCCTAGCTGAAGTCTTGATTTCAGCAAAGGAGATGTCACCAATGGGGATATCTGTGAGCACAGACTCAGACACATGATGTACCTCAAAGTTATCAGGCAATACCCTGTCATTGTTTAGAAGCTTCTCAAAGTGGTCCTTCCAACCTTTGAGGCGTTCAGATGGAGATTCAGCCTTAACCTTGGTGGTTGGTTGGCTTTTCCTCCCAGTAGTGAGCAGGTTTATTGATTGCTATGTCTAGGCTGATTGCCTGCTGTCATCAGCATTGTTAATGGCATCAACCTGTTTATTGATAAGCTCCTTCAGATTATTAGAGTACTGTCTGTTAAGGTACCTAGATGCAGCCTTAACTGCATTCTTGTCTGTCCTCGTGTACCCGAGTCGGCACTCATTCTGCCCCTTAGAGAGGTCATTTCGGCACTTTCGAATTCTGTGGTCAGTGCAGGGGGCCTTTTTCCTTTTTCAAGGGTATACAGGAACTGTTTCCGCAGCTGCTGATTGAACTGTTTCTTTGAAGGCAGTATATCGGTCGCAGTGCTCTGTTGCCTCAGAGGCGAGAGCCTCGTACGTACCTGTTGCTCAGCTTTAGTGTGAAGCTGGATCCCACACTGGGCTGTTGCAACAGAGAGGATCAGTCATGTCGTGACAAGGCAGATTTCGTAATTCTGCTAGCGCGGAGACTAGGTCTTACCTTGGTCATAATAAGGCAGTGATAACTGGAGAAGGGTCGAAGTGTAAATGCACTACAGTCTTGTACAGAGCTCCTGTATTTCCTAAGAAACAGAATGTGGTCTATCTGGGACTTGTGGCCACTGAGTCCAGTGTGAGTCAATAGCTTTCCAGTACGCATCTTGAACGGAGTTCCAGCCGAAAACAGTCCATTTCCAGAGATGAAATCCTGAAGATTGATGGAAGTTCGGTTAACACTATTGCTATTGCTATAGACCCTATGGCAGTGTGGATGAGTGATGCAGACTTGCATTAAAGTGACCCAGGAAAGTTAAGAATGCATGCTGATCCACTCCATCAGTAGCTGCTTGTAGATTGTGGTAGAAATTTTCCACCTCCCCTTCTGGGGCAACACTAGTTGGAGAGTAGCACACAATCAGAACCACTTTAGGAAACTCAATTTTATTTTTTATTTTTATTGTATAGGATGCTGGTCTTCAGGCATGAGGGGATGACGGAGCTAGGGCTGGATCAGTCTTGGGTGGAGTGCGTCACGACGGGATGAGGGTGCTAGGGCTGGATCAGTCTTGGGTGGAGTGCGACACAAGGGGATGAGGGAGCTAGGGCTGGATCAGTCTTGGGTGGAGTGCGACATGAGGGGATGAGGGTGCTAGGGCTGGCATCAGTCTTGGGTGGAGTGCGAGACGAGGGGATGAGGGAGCTAGGGCTGGATCAGTCTTGGGTGGAGTGCGACACAAGGGGATGAGGGAGCTAGGGCTGGCATCAGTCTTGGGTGGAGTGCGACATGGGGGGATGAGTGAGCTAGGGCTGGATCAGTCTTGGGTGGAGTGCGACACAAGGGGATGAGGGAGCTAGGGCTGGCATCAGTCTTGGGTGGAGTGCGACATGGGGGGATGAAGAAGTTTGGGCTACCATCGGTCTTGGGTGGAGTGCGACATGGGGGGATGAGGGAGCTTGGGCTGGTTCGGTCTTGGCTGGAGTGCGTCACGACGGGATAAGGGAGCTAGGGCTGGATCAGTCTTGGGTGGAGTGCGACACGAGGGGATGAGGGAACTAGGGCTGGTATCAGTATTGGGTGGAGTGCGATACGAAGGGATGAGGGATCTAGGGGTGGCATCGGTTTTGGGTGGAGTGCGTCATGAGGGGATGAGGGAGCTAGGGCTGGATCAGTCTTGGGTGGATTGAGATGGAGGTTGCAGATCGCTCTCCTGCGCTCCTGCTCTCCCTGCCTTCATGGAGGCCGCTGATCATGGGGAGCACTCAGCTTTGGTGAAGGATCAGGTAATCGGGGCAACAACCTCCAGGACATTTAGCAATTTTATAGTTTCACTTTTACTACATATAATTGACTTTATCTACACCTAATTCGCTAACTCCGTAAGATATATCTTTCCTCAGCCAAAATACTGTAGTATAATATAGTAACTCGAATAGAATGTCGCAGTGTCCGAGTGGATATGGCGCCTGAACTGCTTACACAATAGTGTTTGGTGGCGCAGGTTCGAATCCGACTAAAGGCTGTAGAAATTTCGCACTGTTGTGTCCCTAGGCAAGACACTTCAGACATTAGTGCCTACGCCAACCCAGCGGTATAATGGGAACCTAGCTTTGCTGGGGTAATGATAATAAAAGCGCTTTGAGTATGCCGAGCATAATAAAGCGCTATATAAATAACCAATATTATTATTATTATTATTATTAACTCAGACGTCTTGCTGTTGGGACGTCCTGCATGGCTGCATGTCGGTATGTCATATGAGAGCGTTCATGTTAAAAAAAATATCTATTATACAGTAGGCAGCACTTAAAACCGTCAAGCTTTAAACACTACAAACATACACTTGACAATAAAATCCACCACCAGTAAAATATCTATAAAAGAGTTTAGGGAAGTCGGATTCCACTTTTTTGAATGCATTGGATTATTTGTCCAAAGCTAAAAAAAATGGAAAATGAATTACAGAAACTTTGGAATGACGGCATAAAAAGTCATGAAAATGTTACATCACTAAATGGAACTATTGAGCTTGTAAAATCTCGCTTGGTTCGTATGTAGGTCCATGACCTACTGTAGATACGACCCGCTAAGCTGCTGCAAAGCCCCTAAATTTAGTGGGCCAGTTATTTCTCTTAGTTATAATCCCTGAAATAATAGGTCTAGCTCGTCGAAAGTACTGGTCCCAGGTAAAATTATGCCCTCTTTCAGGTGAGACAAATAAAAATTTAATAGCTCCAGTAGTTTTCGAGATATGAGGAGTTCCTGGCACCCATGCCATATCATCACCTTTCGGAATTGAAAAAATACTCAAAATACACCACCCTTCAAAGACTTTGGTACAGCCATACTATGCTTTTTTGGTTTGTTAAATTCATTATTAGTAATCGAAAGTGAGATTAGAAGCAAAATTGAATCTTTTATTTTTAATAGACACTAAAACAGCACCAAAAGTGCAAGTAGCTCAAAATTTTAAAATAGAATAATAATAAATAAAATTTTAGTAACTTGTGCGCTATGTAGCCAGCTACACAAACAGTAGCCTCGGTTGTCGCCTCATCAACATCATAAACAAATTCGATACTATCTATATTCTCTAAGATATCAGTGAAATCGAAATCCAGAAATCGATCTACAATAACGTCATCTAAACAAATATTCTTCTTTAGCATAGATTTAACACGAATGATATTTTCTGACCTAATAACTTCTAATAAGCCCACCAAAAAACGACCCCCACTCATTTGCCTGTACTTTGAATAGTGGCGTTCTAATGGATCTGTTTGAAGTCGTCCTGTAAGAACAAATTCATAATCATCTTTATATAACAACTCAAAGTTGGCCATTGATTGGTTTGTTTGTATTAGTGCTTGCTGTGTCGCAAGTTTTAAATAATTTGGAAATGAACTAACCTTAACCAAGATGGTTGGGGTATTGGTGTGCCTCCAATTGATAATTTGAAATGTAGATCTGTGTCAACAGTTATACATTCTTCTAAAGCTGGTGTGTCACTAAAATCCATTTTGTAAACAGACAGCCGTTTACCAGAACTGGTATTATGTAGACAAACCTCGTAATGGGAAAATTCTTTATTATCTTCTACATAATCCTCTACATCAGCTAAAGAACCAATTTTAGTCTTCTTTGAGAAGTCTTGAATTTCATCCGAACAGTATATTCCTTTTAATGGCGGTTTTCTAGGAGTTTGGGGCATTTTGCGCAGCGAAGTTGGAACAGAATCCGGGTGAATCGTGGGAACAGCTTGGATAAAGATGGCCGCTGTTGCTTGCTATGAATATATCGCCCGTCGAAATGCAAACTGCAAATCTTAGCGGAAGCCCCTGGAGTCCATAACTGTTCTGTGGAAGACCCTTGCCTAGTCGAACTAATAAATTCAACCCATTTACAATGGAGTGGCGAATCTGGTGGAGGAAATACGAACATTGAAATGGGTGTCGATTGCGGCAATGTGCCGCTGTAGCCCCAGCGGCATCCGTAAACACAGCATTTTCCCACCATAACTGCTGTGACCACATACAAAAAATACAGTAGTATCATGACTATGTTCAGACCTATAGGCCGCCACGGGAGCCCGGCTGGGCGGGCCTTCACCCTAGGTGAGTTCGTAGAGGTGATAATAAATATCGGTTATATCAGTATATTGCTCTAAACACATATAGACACCTACCGAAGTAATGCAATAATGGAAACGCCTTGTATCCAGTCAGAAGTAATCTGGTATTGACATGCCTATCATCCATGTACCACCACAGTCGCACAAGCACAGTAGTGGCACAATACAGTGCTCGTACTGACATACCACATACGGAATAATGCACTGTATATAGTAGTATATCCATTTATACAGCAGTACAGAAGAATTAAACAGTAGTAATATAATACAGTGCGACTGTTATACTATGCAGCCATGGCCATACCAATCCGTAGACCGGTACCAAGGAAGTGCAGTACCGTAAAATAGTACCGGTACGTATTGTAAGTACTGGACCAGCTCACTGCAGTAGGCAGGTAGGTACTGAAATGAAGTACTGTACAAGTTCACTGGCACTTCAAAATTCCAACTGAAACATTGGCCATTTCGATAATAACACAATTTTATAAAACCATTGCCAAAAAACCTCAATTTACCACCTTTGGCTATTTGACAATTTTGAGCTACTTGCACTTTTGATGCTCTTTTAGCATCTATTAAAAAATAAAAGATTCAATTTTGCTTCTAATCTCACTTTCGATTACTAATAATGAATTTAACAAACCAAAAAAGCATAGTATGGCTATACCAAAGTCTTTGAAGGGTGGTGTATTTTGAGTATTTTTTTAATTCCGAAAGGTGCTGATATGGCATGGGTGCCAGGAACTCCTCATATCTCGAAAACTACTGGATCCGGAAGTCAGGTGAGGACCTTCGAATACGTAAGGGAAAGGCATGGGCAGCCTTGAATAGGCTTTCCAGGATTTGGAAGTCACCGAGAATTAATCGGAATCTTAAGGTCCGATTATTTAGAGCAGCAGTAGTTCCAGTACTACTCTACGGGAGTCCATGCTGGGCTCTAACTGCCGAGGACACCAAATCTCTGGATGGCACATTCACAAGAATGCTACGCCGGGTTCATTGTGTCAAGTACAATGCACACATCTCCAACCAGACACTATATAACATTGGAGGTGTCTCATTGGTTCCCCCAAGCTTGACACTAGAACAAAATCGCCTCCGCTTTGCAGGACATTGCTTTCGCCGTGAGGACCAGCCAGTGCATAATCTTGTACTTTGGCAGCCTCATTGAGTGAATAAGCATGGTGGACAGCCCATGACTTTCTTGAGACGCATCTTAAAGGACACTGGCCCTAAAAGATGCGGATGATCTAGCAAATGTCATGGGTGATAGGGAGTTGTGGCGGTGCAATTTTGTTGACAAGCCGGCACAGCATTCTTAAAAATGCAGCTGCAATGCAGCATGCCGATCCTAGTAGTAGTAGTAGTAGTACTGGAGCTATTAAATTTTAATTTGTCTCACCTGAAAGAGGACATAATTTTAGCTGGGGACCAGTACTTTCTACGAGCTAGGCCTATTATTTCAGGGATTATAACTAAGAGAAATAACTGGCCCACTAGGTCATGGTAGGTCCAAATCACCAGTTATAAAAACATGGACATATTACTGTATATATACCCACAAACTTTTTCATTGGTCAATAAATTTGAGAACCTTTTAACCCCAGCAAAACTTATACAAAATAATATAATCTGTATTTATAATTTATTGTTTACTCCACCATTTGAATTGTGTGCAATATTGCATCAATATACATATAAATTGGGTTGTTGCAAAGCGTTACAGATTAGTAAACATATACAGATGAGCGTGTATATCATACGAGATAGGCATATAAAGGTTAGATGTCACCCGAAAAACCGGTGGTATTTTTATGGAAAAAAGTTAAACTGCACTATAAATAGTTTTGGAATCAACTGCACTAGAATGTAACTAAAAAGTTATTGAGAAATTACTCTTATTGTATTATCTCTAAATTAATTATTAACTATAAAAAGTATGTTAATTTTATAGATGTCTAGACAATTACAAAACGGACAAACATATCAAACCATTATTAATTTTATTAACCTAGTAGTCCGTCAAATGGATATAGTTTGTTTATTATTTAGGATATACAGTACTAACACAAGAAACATTCCAGCTGTATTTTAGTAACACGCATACAGTAGTACCAGAGGGAATAGGCCACATACCATATAGTTAAGTGCTACATCAATAAACATAATGGTGAGTTAGAGACCTTACAGTAGGTCTGGTCTACTGCTGTGGGTTTAGTGGATAGTCAATAGCCAACACCAAAAAATTTATAATGTCTTATTAGCATACAGTTGGCGTATAAAGTGCTATATAATTTACCATGGAGTAAAGTTATTACGCAAAAAATAAAGGAACATAGTCTGATGTGTTAGTTTTTTTAGGATAGTAGCACAATACCAAATTATTTAGCAAAGTCATCAGATAATTTCCACTGTATTAGTTTTCGAATTATATCTCATATCCACTGGCTTCTTTATTTTCGACAGGTAAGATCTAAACAAATAATATTATTAATATATCAATAAGATACAGTATTATGGAGTGTACTGTATGTAGGTTGTCTAACAATGTATAGTATAGTCAATCAATCAATCAATCAAACTGTAGGCCTACAGAACATGTAACAAAAAAAAGATTATCTTAATTCAGTAGTTACCATACTACACTGTTATGCAAAATGATATATATTGACTATATCAAGTTATTGTAGGTTACAGTTAGGTCGTCTACTTAATATACATTAGTAACTTACCTCAATATCTGAGTGGCTTCTGCAATATCCCCAGTGTAGTAGTATGCTGGTTGGTATGTGTAGTACTGATAGGGTTGGACAGCTGTTTCTTCTGGCACAAATGGTAAATGTTCCGGTACGTCAGATAAAGCATGTTCAATTTCTCCAGCGGATGAAAGTAAAGCAGCACCATAGGCCTATTTTAATGGAATAGTACATATTAGATTCTTTTCAAATGATATATACCATGACTCAAATCATTAACCCACCAATTTGTGTTGTTTATTTTCTTCCATACTAATAATTAAATAACCTTGAGTTCGTTTCCTTGCTTACAGAGGCCGAACTCTATAGTGAACCAGTATAGGGTCCCGAGTTTATCAACGTCTTCATCAGATGCACCAATGGAAGCCATTCCAATCTCCTGGGAGAATTGCGCCACATCAGGATCAGCAAACATGGGGACGTGGCCTAGCATCTCGTGGATGCAATCGGGTTCTGGGCTGTGTTCGGGCTGGGCCGGGTGCCGTATATATTGGGTGCACTGAGGGAGGTATAATGACGTATATTCGGTGAAATTAAAAAAAAAGATAATTCGATTAAATATTGGAGGCGATTTTTCTGCATACTGTATTTTTGGTGCTCTGAAGTATAACAGCCCTATTATTAGTATTAGATATTGGTTTTGTTAAACATGAGACGTTCATACAACAGTAAATGAAAATGGCCAGTGATTGTATGTCGATAAGCTTTATTAAACGAACGGATGAAGTGGTAGGAATTCACCAGCGGTAACATACAGTAGTGTATAGATGATAGAAAACATTACACAATACATAGATAGACCCCCACCCTTTCCAGTTAGTTGCCTGTACATAGTCTGATGCAGACCGGTAGGTCAAAAACTTTTGCTATTGTACAGTATCTTTAATTAATATAATATAACCAGCTAAAGACCCTCAATAATTTGTATATTTTTTCTATCATCTCTACGATAAGCTTTATGTAAATAACAATTATTCATTAGAAAATTTAAATATTATATAATATAGCATACATTTGGTTTTTTATTCAATGTTTGGTGGTGATTATTGGATAAATTTAAACTATAAAATTCAGTGTATATTTGGATAAAACGAATAAAAGAGCTTTAAAGAGAGTCAAACCTGGAAAACTTTAAAAGCCAAACTGTTGAGGAAATCTCGTGGAGTAACCAAGCCCCCTACAGGTCTCAATGAGAATCCGGTTTTTTTCTCGAGGTATGCTGATACATCCCGTATTTGGGGGATGTTGTCCTCGCGTAGCAAACCACAGTCTTCCAGAGCCCTGTTCATTAATTATAGTTTTTTAATATTTATAATATATTAATTAAAACGAATCATAATGATTATTGAGGTCTGCATGGGGGCACTTGGGCCTACTCTGAATGTTAAATCTTTCAAAGCCTATTAGTAATGTATGTTAGGTATGCAATACATGTAGTAAAATATATTAGGCTTAAATTTGAAATGTTAGGGCCTATACTGTAGGGTACAGCCAGAATTTTACAATTCAATAATTTATTCGAAAATATACATTAGCATTATCTCTCTAGTTAAGGAGGAATTTAGGGTAGATTGGTCTGGTAACTTAGATTTTGAAGGATTCTGTTGTTGAACATCACATGTCCAGTAGGCCTACTGTCGCAGACCAACATCTTAATCTCAGCATATAAAGACCTGTATTAAGCCAGATCCATTTGCTGCAGCCAAATTACATTCCCTTTCCTCAAATTTCACACTCAAAACGCGACCAAATTCCAGCACGCTTTGTCTGAGCCCTTTAATTAAAAGGGTCGATGCCTCATAAGAGCTTTAGGGGCATTTCTACATAGAATTCATGACATTTTCATCATGGCAATCATGGCATCATGGCTATTTCATCATCATGGAATATATATGATCTTTTTAATGATCTTAATGATACTTCGTGCACCAAAAATGCAAAACATATTGTTGTTTCTGCTCATAGAGAGAACTCTTGTTTTGACCTCTTGTTAAGTAGCAGAAATGTTGGGGTAAGTTAATGCACACATAGTCTGTAAACCTGAACTATCAAACAGTTTATAGTACTGTGTAAATAGGAATTGAGGTGAGATGACCTTCATGGTGAGATTCTCAGTTTTCAAATGTTCAAAACCATTTATATACTTTACAGATACCAAATTAAAACAAATTTCACCATTGATTGCTGATATATTGACGTCCAAACATTGACCAATATGGACAGATGAGCAGACAATCAGACCATGACGATTTGGTCCGCGCAAAACTTTGTGCTAAGGCTCGCCCCCAAAAAAGGTTGAGTAACCGCACTCACTTTGTTATACTTCGCTCACCTAGCCTGTCACCTGGCCATCATGTCTACAAAGACTCAAAAGACTTACCTAAATTGTTCAATGTATTCCTTGCAGGCGTATTTGCCAATGTATCCTTTGACCTTCTTGAACACGTAGGTCCACGTATCTATCTCGGCCTGAGAGTAGACAGCATGTGGAAGTGGATCGCCTGCGCTGAATTCCATTGCGTGTTTGATTATTTCCGTCCTCCTTGCCCTGTAACTGCGGTCTCCAAAACCTACAAACATGAACGTTTGCTTGTGATACTTTGTTAAATTTCTGGTGAACCTACCTACTGTTTACTGTTTATCTAGGTACAGTAGGTAGGTAGCCTGGAATTCATGTTCTGATGTTCTGCAAAATTTTATTTATAGTATAATTAGTTATCTACTCAGTATAATTCAAATCAGTATTCCGTTTATGAATCGATTATGTTTATAGTAAATGAGAAAAACATGATTGTGAATATCAACAATATTTATGATAGCTGTTGAATTCGATGTATATGATACATGCCATGTACAGTAGTAGGCTACATATTCTTCCTTGTAAAGAAAAAGTAGGAAATCCTTCATTCATCATGTAAATATAATTATATCCATTATTCATTATAAAATCATAATCATTTTTACCTTCATGACGTAGCGAGTACATAGGACAGTTTTAACCCCCACTGCAGCACCGCAAGTGCACAATCGAATGGGCTTGACACCGTAATTAATTATACTTTACAACCTGCTAAGAACCGACCTGGGTGTTGGAATCCCAACTCGGGATCAACTTCCGCTACAACATCGCGGCATTTATCCAAATCGTAGACACTCCGTGGGAACCAATCAATTCCCTTCTCAGCAAACACATCGACATTACCCTTGATGGAAACTTTAGCAACGTCATTACCAATAGCGTTTGCGATGGTTTCTTTCCGAACTCCGTCACTCGGCTTGAATCCAATGAGGAACTCGAGTTCTCCATTCTCAATTAAACTTGATCGCGACTCAATTCCCTCTAAGACGAAGCCATTTTTAGCGGCGATTTGAAGAATCTGCCACAACTTGACTCCATTGTTGGGTTTGATAACAACAGAAACTACCGATTTGTTGGGATCATTTTCTTTAAATTTAAATTCCCCGTTAATGATATTCTTCTGGTGGAGGATTGTGTCTTCCATAAGTTAATTTTTCTAAGTTTTTATGATTGGATATTAATAATTAACATAAATTTTAACAGCACCAACAACGTTGAGATTTATTATGTTAGAGAGGTACTAAGATTAGGAAACAACTTTGACAGGTGAGGTGTAAACAGAAAACAGCCCACCAGACAATTATACAGTAGAATTAAATTGGTTCCAGCTGGCTGCTAAGTTCAAATATTTTAAAGCCTATGGGATTTCTGATAAGATTACTAAATACTGTCATAAAATCACTTACTTACTTTCCTCTTTTGGCAACGCTGCTCTTCAATCATTCTTCCCAGGTCACGGGGTCACGCTTCGGCTTGTTTCTCCCGGATATGGATAGGGCCATGCTGCACTTCTGTCTCTCAGGGGTACAGTACAGGATCACGCCCTACCCCTATTTTATATTTTTTCATTCGGTCGTATGGCCACATTGTATTTATACACTACACTTAGCACCATACAGCGATGAACTTAAACAAATGCATAATTTTACGTATTTTTTAAAATATACACAAAAAGGTTTAGACATTATTTCAGATATAAAAATTTTAAATGACAAGAGACAAAGGCAATAAAACATCAGTTGTTTATCTTCCCATGACGAAGGTCCGAATGATTCAAGCTTTCATACTCCAAGCTACGCCCTCCGATACTTAACTTGAGAAATTAGCTCATTTAAAATACATAAATTTATTATAGGAAGGGATCTAGGGGTCTACAGAAATACAGCAAAATACACAAACGACACAAAATACAGCTTGCCAACACATTGTTACTATCAATAATCAAAAATACATAAACAACGAATCATTAAATTTCGCGCCACAAATTTCGAACATGCATTAAACAGTGGTTTATCCAAAAGTTTGAACTATGATTAAGAATTTGGTATTTTGTTTCCTCCGCAGTCACAGCACAGGAAGGACTACCGTTATGGCAGTACAGATCGGAGTTACTACTCAATCTTACCGGACAACTGGCTAATGGCATACAGTCATTTCCATTTGCGCAATGCTGAGTTTTCTGCCAAACTGTCAACCATCAACACTACTGGCCATAATTAATGTCTACTGCGAGCAGTTGGCCCCATTACTATTAATAAAATATGACATATGACATAATATTACATACTGCCTCTTCAGAACACCAATATCAATGTCATCACCAGTTTCCGCGAATCAAAGAAATCAATTTCTTAATGAATTCACCTACCCAAATCCGACTCTGCAATGTTCGTTTCACGTATCATTACGGTTTTTAACCTTTTATTTTACTACCGGTAGGCCTACCTAACCCTACTCTAACATAACGAAAGACATAAGACTCCGGCAGAATACATTTTGCATATAGAATGTTGGCTAATGGCTTTGCTATAACGCTGGTGACTGAATTGAGGTGTAACTAAACAATCGAATAAATATATGGTCGACTATATATTCGATATTATAAATAATTTATAACTTTACCGTTTTATGATTTAATTTTGCAAAATTCGGCAATTGTGCTAAACCGTTTCTCTATGTTTACTATTTTTTTACAGTTTTACTTTCACTATTTTGAGTCATTGACTGTCGTTTATAGCTAAGCGCATGCTATATAAACGCGTGGGTATTCTCTAAAACATATGGTCGTCCAATTACGTAACAATTAATTAACTAATTTGGCGCGCACATGGTGGGCGTGTATTCCTAGAAATGTTTTACGGTGTGGTAATTCCATGTGGATCGAGCCACATAAGATAATGATGAGTTATTGTATAGAAGTAGCATCATGTTATACATTACCTAACGGCGTCTAACTTTGAATATGACACAGCAAAATACACAATTACTTTTATAATAATATACAGACAATATGTAAACATATTAGTTTTATGAAGCAAAAAAAGCATATAAGTAAAAATTATATTTTTGTCGACAAACATTTAAAATACTAAAGTTGAAAACGGAAACCCTTTTCTCAATAGGGGGCTTTTTTTAGGCTATTCATCTTTTTTGTAATACCAAAGCGAATTGACTAAACCATTGAATGTTGATGATGGGATTTCATGGGCTTTATATTTGACAAATGGTGCTTAGTGATGTTCTTCCCCATACCCAGTAATATATTAATAGTTATGAAAAGTAATGATAACACAACAACAATATGTACACGTTTTGATAACAAACAAAAAAAAACAGTACAATGTTTGGATATTATTTATTACTTTGGGGAATCGGTCTGATATTTCTTACTGTCCATTATACATCGTGTGTCGACCGCAGTGCTCAAAGTCATGTAATAACACAGGTAGAAACTGTTGCAGCTTCTTAAGACAATTATAGCCTGTGGTGTTGATGGATATTAATATGTAAATTACTGTAAATGGCATTGCCGACTTTGCCAAGCTGTTCCCAACATAAGTTATAATTAAATTTGTGGGAGTTTTCACCGTACCTCACCTTTTCATGTTTTTGAACGACTATATTACATCTCTTATGAGGTCATTAGAAAACATAGTCTTTCATATCATTTATACGCTGATGACACACGGCTTTATATTTCGTTTAAACCTATTAATTCTACGGCTGCTGTAATGGTAACGGAAAATTGTCTCCGCGACATAAAACAATGGATGAAATATCATATGTTAAAAATGAACTACGAAAAATTCTTACACACTTAACTCTTACAGTCACGTTTTGGTCAGCAAGCAGGTACCCTTAGCGTGCAAATTGAAAATGATAGCATATCATGTACTGATAATGCTCGTAATATTGGCTTCCTCTTTGACTCTCACCTAACATTCAAAAATCAGATATCAACGAGTTAGAGACGCCTTCTTCCATCTACGCAACCTTTCTAAAATTATAGCGACATTTATCTAGATGTAAATTGGAAATAGTAATACATTTATAACAAGTAAATTGGACAACAATAATTCACTCTATTATGGTTTGCCTGGAAAATTCATTAAGAAATTACAATATGTGCAGAACTCAGCAGCGCGAATGTTAGAGAGGTATTAGAAAGCGCGAGCACATAACCCCAGTACTGAAACGCCTCCACTTGGCTCCCAATTAATAGGCGTATTGAATATAAATTGGCTATGTTGACATACAAGTGCTGGAACGGTACCGCGCCGGGCTACTCTGCGAACTGCTCAAGCGATGTACACCCGGGAGGGACTTACGTTCGGGCGGTGAGGGATTATTGGTTGTACCCCGATACAACCTTGAGAGCTATGGAAGACGCGCGTTCTCTGTCGCGGCACCTCGCATTTGGAATTCCCTACCCAACGATATACGCCTGGCCAGTACCCTTGGTATTTTTAAAGAAAAACTGAAAACTTAATATTATGTACAGGAATATTGCTGAAGCCATTTTTTAAAATAGTTCTAACCTTTTACTTCATTGTGTTTTTACTTTTGTTTTTAGTGTTTTTAGCCAGTTTTTATAAAAAATACCTACCGGTACAAATTACAGTTCATGCAGTACATACCACACATTCACAGTGCCTTGAAATAGTGCTTAGAAAGGCGCTTTATAAATTATACATATATTTTTCTGTAGTTATTTATAAATTTAAACATATTTTAAGGCAGTTTAAGGCAGTTTAATGTATTTATTTATATTTATTTTATAAAGTTTTCTATTTTATTCTCAGAATTGGAATGCCCTTTGTGTCAGAGCGTCTCGTGATTGAGACGTGGATTACATGTTTAACAAGAGGGATGGGAATAAGGGATGATTATTTTATAAGAACAAAGGTCCACAGATATAAATCTATACGCATGGTTGTATGTTTTATTGGACCCAAGCAAGTCAAGGTAATTATTTAACCGGACCCAACCAGTTTTCCCGAGGGAATTAATTTGATCCTTTTGATTCTACAACCGCAATTCCGGAATTAAGTGGATTTCACCGGATAAATAATTATTCCCGATTTAAAATAAAAAGGACGCAAACTGATATTATATTAATCTTTATTAAATTGTATAGATATTTAATACATTTGTAAACTTAGATAATAAATCATTGTTGCATCGCATAAAACCATCGCCAATGCTGCTGGTTTTCTCACCTTTCTCCTGCCTTTTTCAATTGGGACGGTGCTCCAAAATTGCTTGGCTATAGAAACAATTGAATACGGGGTAACAAGGAACTCACCTCAATTAATCACCCGCGCACAAAGGTGTTTCAAATGCGGTCAAAACGTCAGATTAATCTCTAAAATGGTCTACGAACTCTCAAGCGAATCAATACCTGTATTACCCAAGGAGACCGACTTCACATCAATAAAAGAAGTCAAAGATGAAAAAATAATTGGACACGATCTGTCTTACTATCAGTCTAACCCGCAATCAGAAAAACAACTACCTCCTGCAATGAACCCATTTTCTTGCATAATACGACACCGTTGCACAATACTCATTGCATTTTGTATTCTGCACTTTACTGTTGGTATTAACTACTCACTTCCTGCTGCTTTTTTCCCACCCCGGGCTGCACACAAGGGATTCAATGAATCTCTCATTGGCCTTTTCTTCGGTGTATTCGCTGGCTCTCGGGTCGTCTTCTATTTCGTCGTCGGGGGTGTTGCCGCTCGAATCGGATTAAAATTCGCCAATGTTGTTGCCTTTATGGGTTCAGGTTCGTAAATCGATGCAATGCAAACACGTAGGTTGTCGCACACACGCAAGTCCAGCTGAGCCTTTGTGAAGGTAGAGGTCCAAATAGTGAACCTAGTCATTCGCCCCCTAGCGACTGATAGAGTAACCGTATAAGTCTGTCTGTGTGTGTGTGGACTTTCTAAATTATTTATAAGCTACATTTGTACCAAGGTTGGTTCCATTTTTCATCAAAGATTAACCGACTAATTATTAGCGTTGAAAAAAAAATTCGGCTACCTTAAGGCTGCTAACTACCGAAGGTAAGAGATGGGCATTACTACTATCCAAAGTTTTGTTTCCTTCTAGTTATTCAAATGGTCCTCATTTTAAGGACGAATGGCTCAGTGGTCCCTGGCGGGGCTGAACCTACAACCAATAGATTGCAGGTTCGGCGCTCAACCAACTGGGCTACCCCGCCGTTATAAGCATTCAACCAGTAATAATTATACTCCTGGGGCTAATAAGGCACACCTAGTCTTACATGGCCTCCAAAGTAAGGGAAATAGTGTTGCCTTTATAAAATAGGTTACAGATTGTATATATAATTTTTATTAATTTCAAATTTTATATCAGACATAAATAAAATAATTGGTAATTATGATAATGACCATTTTCTCCTTCTGTAATTAAAAAGCCTTACGTCGGCACTAGATTTATAGTCTATTTTTACTAAGGATATATTTTTACCAGGCTGCCAGGTTATAGCCGCACGTTAATCTAACAAAAACAATAAATAAATATCAATAGAACAGGTTACAGTTAAATTTTTGAGTGTACTCAGCGTCGATTTGCCCCTGGAGAGGGGTGAATTTTGATTGCGATGAAAGTCCCCCCCCCCCCCCCCACTACGCGGCTCGCCCCATTACATGATGGGTAGAGACACTGGGATATGTAATTACTTTCAATATACTGCAGTAGCAGTACAGTAGCACTGTAGTGACTGCTGTGTTAATTATACACATAACATGCAGTCGGCATGTAGCAGTAGGCCTGACTCCGTTAACTCAATTTATATTACCATGTGATTATATTCAGCGATATAGATTCCCCAATATTTTCATATAACAATAACACAACAAGTATTATGCGAAAATGTGAACCCTTTATTTTACTATTTTCTTTATTACTAAATATAATTCAATTTTTCAGGTGTTTCTTTTATATTGTTTGGAATACTTGATTTATCTGCAGGGGGAACATCGTATATTGCTTTGTGTTTTATATGTCGCGTTGTAGAGGGTTCGTTTTTCGCTACCGCAATACTATCTCTGTACGGAATAGTTACTATATTGTTCAAGGTGGGTTCTTCTGCTTTAAACATAAGCAGTTAGTTGGCATAAATATCGATGCTATCTTATTCAACTGAATGGAGGTCGATTACATCATCATGATTGAGATTGGTATAGTAGACATAACTCTGCCAGGTATTAATGCTTTTTTTCACATTCTGACATTTTACCCCCTAGCGGCAGACTTGAGAACTGCAGGCAGGTCAGCGCCCTTCCCAAACACGTATCCTAAGGTGTAGTAGACCTCTGCAAAGAATCAGCTAAAAAGAATTATAAATAATAAAATGGGAGAAGGTTTTCACTCTCGGATATATCACCCCTAGCGGCTGACTGGAGAACTGCAGACCTGTCAGCGCCCTCGCCAAACATGAAT
Source organism: Nemertoderma westbladi (assembly GCA_032718475.1). Classification (NCBI taxonomy): domain Eukaryota; kingdom Metazoa; phylum Xenacoelomorpha; order Nemertodermatida; family Nemertodermatidae; genus Nemertoderma; species Nemertoderma westbladi. The sequence goes on along the minus strand of JAUCBJ010005831.1, from coordinate 11,681 downwards.
ACTATGGTGTAGTAGACCTCTGCCAAGAATCAGCTACTAAAAAGCATTATAAATAATAAATTGGGAGAAGGTTTTCACTTTCTGACATCTCACCCCTAGCGGCGGACTGGAGAACTGCACACTGGTCAGCGCCGCCCTCCCCAAACATGCCGACTATGCTGTGGTACATCTGCCAAGTATCAACTAAGCATTATAAGATAACGAAAGGGGAAAATGATTCACTATCTGACATTTCGCCCCTCTAACGGTAGACTGGAGAACTGCAGAATGGTCTGTGTCTTCCCAAACACGCAGCCTATGATCAGGTCCATATCTGCAAAGTGACAACAAGAACAGACTGTGTCTGTTGGGGTAACTACTGCTATACGGTTTCCTGCCTGCTGAGCAGAAATTATTCCGAAAACATCTACAGAATAGCCCGGTTTGACCACAAATAAGCATTCACACATCAAATGACGCATAAAATTAGCCTCAAGATAACGGTAGTTCACGTTCACGTGCTCAGCACGGTCTGCATCACGCAGATGCGCAAGATAGAGTCAAGACCCAACGTGCAGAGAAACAGACTGAACTGCAACTGCTAGGCCTAGGCCTACCTCGCGCCCTACCAGTACTCATATGTAATATAATGAGTAATCATATCAGAGTGTATGGTAAATGCAGCAGGCCCATTATAGTTGTAGTAGTAGTAATATACTGTACGGCCTGACAGGTCACCGCAAATGGCCTCTCAAAATGAGGCCAGTTAAATTTGCTTTTAAAGATAAGTAATTTAAACGAAAGCGCAGTGAGGCGATAGTGGGTTTTGGGCGATTTACGAAGTTAACGAATTGAGACTTACCATTTTAGTTTTATTACATTAAAAAATTAAAAAAATTAATAAATTATTACAAAAGACTACTCCTCCGCCAGTTTGTGACATGAAGGAAGCACACCACCGAGCTAAAATTCTATTTATGGGGATTTTCGGGGTTGCTGATTTCATTTCCGATGTCAGTTTTATTATTTGGTGGATTCTAGTATGTCCGTCTTTCGGTTCTTGCGCCATTCTTGTTCATAATTCTGGTTGACTATGTTCTACGCATGTCCTTAGACCATCATAATGATGATAGGGTGATGGTAACTCCACCTACTGGCTCCAGAAGTCGAGAAAATCCTGCCAAGTACCTAACTGATCTAGACTTTGCTGATGACCTTAGGAGTACTCTCAGAATCACTAGAGGGAGCCTAACGGCTCCTCTGCACATTAGAACAGGCTGCTTCTAGTGTTGGTCTTTTTATTAACTCCAAAAAGACCAACATTTTTACAGTTAACTTTGAAAGTCCTCAGCAAGTCTCTGACCGGATGAGCATAAGCTCAAAGGATGGTATGCTTGAGCATGTGGACGACTTCTGTTACCTGGGATCATGGATCCGGAAGTCAGGTTAGAACCTTTGAATACGTAAGGGAAAGGCATGGGCAGCCTTGAATGGGTTTTCCAGGATTTGGAAGTGAAGTCACATAGAATTAATAGGAAACTTAAGGTCCGATTATTTAGAGCAGCAGTAGTTCCAGTACTCCTTTATGGGAGTCCATGCTGGGCTCTAACTGCTGAGGACACCAAATCTCTGGATGGCACAATCACAAGAAGATACACCGGGTTCACTGTGTCAAGTACAATGCACATATCTCCAACCAGACACGATATAACATTGGAAGTGTCTCAATTTGGATCCCCCAAGCTCGACACTAGTACAATACCGCCCCCGCTTTTCTGGACATTGCTTACGCTGTGAGGACCAGCCATTGCATACTCTTGTGCTTTGGCAGCCTAATGGAGTTAATAATCATGGTGGACAGCCCATGTCTTTCTTGAGACACATCTTAAAGGACAAAGGCCTTGAAGATACGGATGATCTAGCAAATGTCATATGGGTGATAGGGAGTTGTGGTGGTGCAATTTTGTCAACAAGCCGGCACATCATTCTTAAAAATGCAGCTGCAATGCAGCATGCCGATCTTAATAGTAGTAGTAGCGGTTGATACAGGTGGTATAGTACCATAGTGCTCGGCATTTGTCATGTGTTGTCTCCAGGTAATGTTTAGGGCTGCCCTTAGTAGTCATGTGTAGCAACCATCAATTCGTTGTTCAAGTGATTTAGTCAGTGTCCAGGTAGGTCTCACCACCATATAAAAGTACACTTTCCACTGTGGCTCGAATGAACTTAGTCTTCAGGTGCCTGGAGAGATCTGATTTCCAGATGGTATCCATTTTTGATAGAGCTACCCAAGCCTTTGCTTTCCTAACTTCTATGTCCTTTTTGCTACTCTCTATCCATGACCCAAGGTACTGGAAGTCATCAACCTTCCTTAGTTGATTATTATCAATTGTTGTCAAGTTTCCATCAACATTAAAGGTCATGAATTCGGTCTTGGTAGCATTTCTATGCAATCCAACCTCCTTAGCAGCCCTCTCCACTTTATTTAGTAGAAGCTGTGCATCTGCTAGCGTATTAGAGAGCAGGGCGATGTCATCCGCAAAGTCGGTGTCTTTGACTGTAGTTGCCGGATATCTACTACTTCTGAGTTCTTGAAGTGTGAATCCCAGATCTTCACCCTTTGTGGCCGTCCTCATTGCGTAATCCAGCACAATTACAAATAGTAATGGTGCTAATGTGTCACCTTGCAGTACGCCAGCCAGGATTGAGAAAAACTCAGTTTCACCATCTGGTGAGAGTACCTGCGCTTCTGTGTCACAATAAAACAATCCAATGCCAGCAACAATTACTTCCGGTATTCCATAAGCTCTTAGGATTTCAAGCATTTTACCTCTATGGATGGAGTCGAATGCCTTCTTGAAGTCCACAAAAGTCATGACTGCGGGTCCGGGGCCTTCAATCAGTCTCCGTAGTGCAAGTATCTGAGCTATTGTTGATCTGCTTGGTCGAAATCCGTTTTGGCTCTTACGCAGTAGTTTCTCTATGTGAGGCCTAATCCTATATAGAATCATTTTATTGTATATTTTGGCAGCTACCACAAGCAGACAGATCCCACGATAGTTTGTTGGTATGCCGAGGTCTCCTTTCTTGGGGAGAGGCTTTAGTTGACCTTTAGTCCAAATTGGTGGTGGCTTTTCCCCTTTTAACATCCTGTTGCAAACATTCAATAATGGTCTGTTTAGCACTCCTGTTTTCCATACCTCTGCTGGGATTTCATCTAATCCACTCGCTTTATTATTGGACATACTTTGAATGCTTCTTTGGAGTTCGGCAGGTGTGAAGTCTCCTATGTGGCTGCCCATGCAAGTTGCTGAAGTGACTTTTACACTTCCCAACACGTTCTTCAGGACTATCTGCTTTGAGGCACCCCTTTGCACAACTTTTCCGACCAGATACCTCATTTACAGTTTGCCAGGTAAGTCTTGATTGTTGCTGTATGTGAGCAGTTGTAATTGCTTCAGTTTTATCCTGTATGTACTTTTCCTGGCTGATGTTGTAGGCCAATTTAAGATCGTCCTTAGCTTTCTCAACCTTGTTAATGTTTTCGGTTTTTGGTTGTTCGGTTTTAACTTTGTAGGCTATCTTAAGATCTTCTCTCTTACAAGTAACCTCAGAGTTTTGCAATGGCACATACTGTTTTCGTTTGGGTTTCTGGGGGATATGCCTCTTAGCTGATTCCTTGTGGGCTGTTATTATATTCAGGTATATTGAATCGGTGGATTGTTCTTCATCCATTGACTGAAGTGCTTCAAAGCGGTTTTGAACTTCTACTGTGTAAGCCTACCAATAACCTACCAATACGGTATCGGTGTTAGTATAAAAAAGAAAAAGAATGGCCTGTTTTTGAAAGGCCATTTGTGGTGACCTGTCAGGCCGTATATATAGTAGGATGTGGTAGTATGATAAGCAGTATAGATTACTTTAAAATCTTTGCGCTAACATTAATACTGTGGATAGGTTACAATAAATGCTCAGCGGTCCAGGTGTATGATTCTTCGTTAAAGTGTAAGGTTGTCTTTGATTGTAAAACTTGACTCCAGAAGAATGACTCGGTGGTAGTAATGCAGAGGAGCCCAGCTACCACGAAGTGCTTTGCTTGCCAAATTTAGGCAAGGCTGTTGTAGCTCTGCCACTATCTCTCAGACTCAGACTCAAGTAAACATTAACTGTGCATTGTAATCTAAACAGCTGTAACCTAATAGAGCTGTTGTATATTTAATTAAAATCGTTGTTGACCAATAATGGTTTTACATTTTTTGGGTAGCAAATCAGCAGAGGTTTTGATAATTTATGGGTAGATTTTGTCGATAAAATGACGTTAAAAAGAAGAAAATGCAGTTAAATTTCTGGAAAATATCGCGTTGCATCACCCGTTGTGGTGCCGGTCTGGTAACACCAAAAAACTTCGAGTAAAGTTGCAAAATGTCGATTTCTAAAGTTGTACAAACAGACAAACTGAGCATTTTTATATATATTATATAGGATTATAATTCTAAGTTTATACAAACATACAAAATAGTGGCGCATATTGACCAGATGTTGTTAGCAGTTTATAATCCTTAATGGTTGCGCTTCTGCTACACATTTCCCAAACCCCAGCTAGTTATAGCAAACCCACAATTTAGGGATCGACTTAATTACCACAAGTTAAGTAACATTATTGATTTTGTTAAGTGGATACATTGTGCTTCATACTATACATTGAAGCATGTTATTTATGCAATCTACAGTATTATACGATTACTCTCCATATTATCACCTTACTGATTAGCCAATCGGGAACCGCCATTTGTAGATACTCAGTATCTGATTTGACCTCACCTTTCATCTTTATTTTATTCTATTTTCTATATATATATCATATATTCACTATTGTTAGCAATCAGTTACCGAATTAGTATCTTATTTGTTTTAATGCTACGAGTCAAAACAGATTTGTATGGTCTAGCTGACATCAGATATGGTCGAGCCAACATTAGACTATTGCTGTATTTACAGTTGTTGTAGCGGCCGGATTCACCCGCCAACACCTCGGGTGTATCTCGCAATACAAGTTAAATAAACTTAATAATTGTTTTGGTTAGAAAACACAGCCACTGTAAACTGCTCCGTTCCCTTAATTGCCGTCAAATTTAATTAATTTGATAAAACCTAAAACAAAGTTGGTATTTGGGGTCATTTTATGCCATTAATTAACATATTACCTATTTATATTATATTATTTATATATATTACAGGATCACCGGGCCATTGCTTTGAGCTTAATTGCGAACAGCTACCAAGTTGGAGTGCTCATTGGACCTACGATATGCGGATTCATATACGAGTTGGCGCCCTTCATTGTTCCTTTTCTTATATTCGGCGGTTTAGAGATCAGTTTAGCCTTGTACATCTGGATGGTATGTCCCAATCTTAAATCTGAAAAGAAGCCCAAATGTAAACATTCGATCCTTGTCATCTTGAAAGATAAAATTGGGTTTACAGTGTTCACAATGGAAGTAGCCGTTACTGCAGCTTTGGGGATCTATGAAACTTACTTCGCTTTATTTCTAGAACAATTTCATTATACCCCAGCAGTTATAGGACTTATCTTTCTTATAGCGCCTACAGCTTCGGTTATTGTCTCCCTCACTTGGGCGACTCTGTTGCACAAGGTGCCCAGAATAAATCCCATATACATATCAATGTTGGGGATGCTGGTTACATTTATGGGTATGATTCTACAGGGACCATTTCCGCCATTGAACATTCCCCAGCAGTTGTGGGTGATCTTATTGGGAACCGGGATCTTCGGGATTGGATATGGGTCCTCTTCGGTAATGTACATGGAATCCCTATTTCGGGTTTGCTTTCGTCGTTTACAATGGGAACAGATCTCGGAGAATACTGCTGTTTACTCATACACACTTCCACTCGCCGACGCCCTTGGTCTATTCGTGGGGCCGATAATGGCCGGGCCAGTTGTGGAATCTCTGGGATTCCCTTACACAGCTGCAGCTTTTGGGTTCGCTCTCCCTGTGGTGGTTTTGATATACTTCGTGGTATTCCTCTTCCATCGCGGTGGTTTGCTTTCACCGAAAGAATCCTATAGACAAAGTGAAGAAACTTATCTTATTGCGCCGGAAAACAAAGATACATTGTTGGATTTTGTATATAGTGCAGATGGAGATGGTAAGAAACGGTCTTATAGTGTGGTATGAAACAACACTGATGGGATTTTCAAAACAATATACTTTACTTACACTGTCTGTCTGTATATACTGTACAACACAAATACTGTTTTAACAAGTAAATATCATTATACTGTATTACATAATTAAAAACAATTGAAATATTTGTTATACCATTTTTCTACATACAGTTATAAAAATTTCAGACATTAAAAATATTAATATTAAAACTAATTTAACCCTATTTGGCCCGGGGGGGGGGGGGGGGGGCGTCATTTTAGAATTTTTTTTATAATTCATCTGTATCTTTGAGTCACGTTTGTTGGGAAAACCTAGATGTCGTGACTTATCCTAAAATTTAATTTATTATTGGTGTTTATGGGTGAATGAGCGAAACATATTATTATAACTTTTAGTTGGGGACAGCTTTTGCAAAGTTTTGCATTTACTATAAATATTTATAACTTGTTTCATCGTGATCAGCGACCTCGACAACCCGTATACGTTCAGAATTTTTAAACCAAACACATAACTTTTTAGTTTGTCATTTTTTTACTTATACTTTTCGTCCTGGGAGACCAAAATAGCACCAAAAATTATGGTTGCATTGCCAGAAAATATTTTTAACATATTATATTGTGATCAGCGACCTCGATAACCCTTATAACATAAAAAACATTATTTTTTGAGTCAAGATCTAAAAAATTGATAAAATAACCCCTCCCTCCCCCCTCCCCCGTGCCAATTACCTTGTAAAACAACCCGGGACAGATAGGGTTAACGAGTTATCGGTAAACTCACCAAATTATGTTTGGGTTCGTCGATCATGTTGGAGACGTATGCCATTTGAATAAAAAATTGTCTCAAAAATCATTGTTTTTAACGAAATATATATTTGTGACAAATAATCCACAACTGATTATATGCCACACAATAGTTGGTTAATTCATGAAAGCAAAATACGTTTTAAAAGTGAACTATACGTAAATAATATGGCATTTTTAATGAAGATAACTGGAGAACTGACCAGTTAACATATTTTGAACGGCATGCAGCATGCATCTAACTCGTGCGTACAGAATTTCAGTTTTAAAATAGCCTGTTAAAAATAAGATCATTTAAGAACTGTTTGTTTATATTTTAAACAAAGAGTTTATTTGTGTAACTGCTGTAAATCTTTGCGTCCTTTAATGCGCAACTCAAAGCTTACTCAAAGCTCCAAAGCTTACTCCCTTGCAATTTGCCAGGTAAGGGAACAGACTGTAGACCATTTGAGAGATTTGGAAGGTATATTAAGAAAATGTAAATCAGAACCTGCAAGAGGTACAACAGCAGATAGAGTTAGATAGTTATAGGCTGGTTAACATACATAAAAGTATACCCCCTCCTGTAACAATATTAAAACCACCTTTCGCAGAACATTCTAATGATCATGGTTCCTTGCCTAACTATCTATATCCTGATAAAGAACCACTTGGGACATCTCGGAACCATCTACCTAGTCGATTGGCTGCTCAAAATATTCCCCCCAGTACTCATCCTACACTCCATATTCTTATAACTCTCTCTTCAATAGCACGCTAGCTCAAGAGAGTTTCACCCAACAGATGGCCCAAACGGAAGTGAGGCAAGCGGTATCAGTAGGGGAGGTTGTAAAATTTAATGGAGACGAGATGAAGTTTACCATTCAATAAGTATTAAAAAGATAATAATATCCAAAGCTCGGTTTTATCCAACAGTCAACAATCATTTTCTCATTGAATGTTTAGAGGGACCTCCCAAGGTCAGGGCGTTAAAGTTCATAGGACATCCGGATAGATTGAATCAGGTCTGGGAAACGCTAAACCTCAGTGATCGAAGGTGATCCAGGTGATCGAACTGCTATAGCTAGACATCTCTATGCTAAATTAATAGCACCGAAGAAAGTATTGTGTAATGGACTCATATAATTTTCGGACGAAATACAAGAGGTATGTAGACAGCTAGATTGGTTGGGTCAGTCCACTGAATACCAAAGTTCTATGGTAGTATGGTAGTGGGTGTCATAGACGAATCACTGCCTAAGGGTTAATATCAGCAATTGTTGGGATATAATTGTTCTCTATTTCAAGAAAAAACAGAGGAACCCAACTATGGCCGACCTCATAGAGTTCCTATCAATGGGAGTTCAGTTACAATTGAGCAGGCAGACGAGAGAAAAGAACTTCGAACCTAAGGTTAGTGAAAAGCTGGTAACCCGACAACGGTCCCCTCCATGTGCTATACAGAATACGATAACGGTACTTCTCTGGAGGATGACACCGAAAGATAATCTTCGAGAGTGTACTTTTCCCTGGAAATACTGAGTCTACAGGTAAGTTTAAAAATTACATCAAGCACACCCCCCCCCCCCCCCCCCCCCCCGAGTTCACCTAAACGAACAACTTTTAAGCCAGGTATGGAAGCCTCTGAATCTCAGAACACCCTCCTAGCTAAATCATCAAGTATCAAACCCTTTAAGTGCGTGGTTTGTGAGGAGAATCACAGTTATAGGGAAATGCCCATTTTTGCTGAAGAAGTCCCTCAAAGAACGGAGAGTAGTAGCCTTCGACAAGCGCTTATGTTTTAATTGCTTAAGACCCGGACATCAATGTAGCACTTGCTATTTGGACATTAAATGTTCTAAATGCGGTGCCAAACACCATTCAATGCTCTATATGGAAAAGATGAAACCTATCGAACCCAATGACCATATATGTAGATACCCCCCACCACCAGAGATGGATACTTGAGACTGAGACCTGACTCCTGAAAGGCCTAGATATAGAGGTACAAAAACACTACTGCTGTATTGCCTATTTTCTATTGTATTTCGATTATTAGTTTTCCTTGATGTACTCCCGTGCCTTTCTGTTACTGTCTTACTGTTCTCCTTTTGTATTTTATATATTTGTGTATCCGTCATTCTATTTATGGTTCCGAGATTATACATAACACCCCATCGCACTACGACTCATTACACATACAATTCAGTGATGCTTATGACATATATACCACTCAGTGGTATATATGTGAGATGTGATATACCAGTGCTGAGATGGAGAATTTCTATACTGGTGAGAACTGTCTTAATCAATTAGCCTTTGCGGCCAATTAGGCTGATTTATAAAACTGGGACGAAGATAAATTTGCAAGTAAGTACGGAGTCCCGGGTTCCGAGTCCCGAGTTCCGGGTTTAGGGTGGATAAACCAGGAGTCCAGCTATTGAAGGACAAAACGATCATGAGGTGTTGGAAATACTGGAAAAACGACTTGTAAATCCCCAGCCTTTGCAAACTTATGCTGGACGAACTAGAGTGGGCAGGTTTTGCACAGGCCCCTCGAAGACGATGCTCAGAGAAAGAACCGAGATGGTCTTCAATACTAAGGTTAGTATCGAAGTACAGGACAAACATATAGGAGACAGAAACTAGTTCTGATGAGGAGTATACGTTATCTCCAGACAATGACCCAATACACATACATAGTTTATATTTAAACTAGCTAGTTAATCCCAAACATCATGAATAACGGATAATTATAAGTAATAATAAGTATTATATATTTAAGTATAAGTATTATACATAAAGATAAAGACTATAAAATAATGTTCCCAGATCTGACTGCATGAGGCGTATTCTAATTCTACCACTCGTTTTACAAAATTTTCCAAAATACAAAATTTTACAAAATCGTTTTACAAGTCAGGTCAGGTATTCTAGGTCATTGATCAAGAAAACTTGCCACCTCCATGCAGCATAAAGGAGGTGCCACCTGTAGCTGCATAGACCCTCTTACTAGGGCAAATAATGAGGTTCTGATTAAGGACATGGGGGCGGTTGGCGACTCGCCCTCGGGTCAGCAGATGATAGTGGCAATGGTGGAATTGGTCTATTGATGAATCCACCTGCACATGCAGCATTGGAAAAAATAGACCAAATCTCTAACCGCATCATCCGTTGCCACTTCTCATGTTCTGGAAGACTGGTTAAGAAGTTTCCTAAGGTGGTTCTGATTGTGTGCTACTCTCCAACTAGTGTTGCCCCTGTAGAGGAGGTGGAAAATTTCTACCACAATCTACAAGCAGCTACTGATGGAGTGGATCAGCATGCATTCTTAACATTCCTGTGAGACTTTAATGCAAGTCAGCATCAATCACCTACATCGCTCTGGGTCTATAGCAATAGTGTTAACCGAAATTCCGTCCATCTTCAGGATTTTATCTCTGGAAATGGATTGTTTTCGGCTGGAACCCAGTTCAAGAAGCGAACTGGAAAGCTATGGACTCATAGTGGACCCAGTGGTCACAAGTCCCAGATAGACCATATCCTGTTTCGTAGGAAATACAGTAGCTCTATACAAGACTGTAATGCATTTACACTTCGACAATTCTCCAGTGATCGATCACCGCCTTATTGTGGCCAAGGTAAGACTTAGTCTGCGTGCTAGCAGAACAACGAAATCTGCCTTACCGCGGCATGACTGGTCCTCTCTGTTGCAACAGCCAAGTGTGAGAGCCAGCTTCACACTACAGCTGAGCAACAGGTATGAGGTTCTTGCCTCTGAGGCGGCAGATCACTGTGAGGGCTATACTGCCTTCACAGAGAGCAGTTAAGTTAGCAGCTGCAGAAACAGTTCCTGTATACCCTCGAAACAGGAAAAGGGCCCCCTGGACTGACAACAAAATTCAGAAGTGCCGAAATGACCTCTATAAGGCGCAGAAAGAGTCCCGACTCAAACAGACTACAGCGGCCAAGAATGCAGTTAAGGCTGCATCTAGGTCCCTGAACAGGCAGTACTCTGTTAATCTACAGGAGCTAATAAACCAACAGGTTGATGCCATCATTGATGCTGACGACAGCAGGCAATCATCCCAGGCATGGAAATCGATCAACTTGCTTACTGGGCGGAAAAGCCAACCAACCACCAAGGTTAAGGCTGAATCACCAGCCGATCGCCTCAATGGTTGGAAGGACCACTTTGAAAAGCTCCTCAATAATGACAGGGTATTGCCTGATAACTTTATAGAAGTAAAAGTGTCTGAGTCTGTACTCCCAGATATTCCCATTGGCGATATCTCCTTTGCAGAAGTGAAGGCTGCTGCAAAGAGCATTAAGACCAATCGTGCCAGTGGAGTAGATGGTGTTCCTCCTGAGGTCTTTAAAATACCCGAGTGTTTAAAGCTCATCTATCCCATCATAGTAGACATGTACCGAACAACAAGAGTCCCACAAGAAATGAAAACAAATAAGTTGGTGCCAGTTCCCAAAAAGGGCAACCTAACACTCTATGGTTCTTTTTGGGGAATCGCATTGATCTCGATTGCTGCAAAGCTATACAATAGGATTCTATTAAATCGCATCAGGGATCCCTTTGAGAGACTGCTCCGTGGAAATCAGAATGGGTTCCGTAAAGGTCGTGGGACCATGGAGCCCATTTTGGCACTTAGAAGGATAATTGATGAATTATCAAAAAAGAAAGACAGGCATCTGGTTGTTATCTTTGTTGACTTCT
>JAUCBJ010005830.1:0-35469 GCA_032718475.1 Nemertoderma westbladi | reverse complement strand
TCCAATAAATTAATTAAATAAGTTACATATAAATGAACTTACCCTCCAGGAAGTCTTGTAAACATATTGCAAGTCGTCTTGTGAGTCCGAGGATTCGCGTTTCTTACACAGAACCGCGATGTGTTGGTAGAGGAAGAGATGTCGGTTCATCGGTCTGAATCGAATATCAGTTAGGAGAGCGGAGGAACTTCTGTGTTTAACCCACAGACTTACAGGGCCTTGGGTAACTAGTCTACCAGAGTATCCATTGTCAATCTATACATAAGAACAGACCTTAATATATTATATAGTATTTATATCTTTAGATCATTCCGTAATTTAAGGTAGAAACATGTGAACGTGAAACCTGAAACACAGGAATATGGTACGTTCTTTTGGCAATTACCTGTACCGCAGTGGGCGTCAATCTCATTGTTTAAATGCTTTAACTACATAACCTTCTTCCTCACTCCCCGAGCGGAAGCCATAACCTAATAATAATGGGTTTGCGACCTAGTTACAAAATGCAATTAAATTTTCCCGGGACCTCGTTCATCAAAACGCGGAAGAGATAAATAACAACACTGCCGGCTGGCCACAATAGAAATCCCGGTCGGATCCAACTTGTGGCCTCCGGGATTGAAGTGCTGTACGGCGCTCTCGCAAAGCAGTAAAGCTCATTCTTTTTATGCACAGTCGATCAGTAATTAACATCTTTAGGGCCTGCCAAGGTGCCAACCCCATCAGTCTTTATCAAAAGCTACAACCCACCCACTATACATTGTACTTTTACTAAAATCAATGATAATTACACGGACATAGTTCACTAATCTAACAGAGTATTGGTAGGCCAACCTGAATTCCCGTAATGGCCTGCTGATGCATAATGTCGTTAATATTCCTCAATAGATTAACCATTGTATCGTAAGCGTCAACCAAGTCAACATAAGTAACTTCGCTAGAGGGAGTGTTCTTGATAAGTTCCCGAAGTATTAGTTGGTATTTTGTGATACGTTGAACAGGTTTCAGTAGGTAAGACGACAGCGGCAGTCTATGTCCGAGAGATGCCTGACAGTCCTAGAAAGTAATAAATAAGATTGGAGACGACAGTGGTGATTCATGAAGCGGCTCTTTTATTTACTCTAAACAACAAAGTAGAATGAAATGCAATTAGTATTAGGCCTACTGTATTTGTACTTTAGGCTTCTATTTATAGTAATTATGTGGGAGGTTCTACCTGCCACTATCACCGCGAGAGAGACAGGGGGGGGGGGGTCTGGACGCAAATCCCATCTTGGCGAATTAATATCCCGCCTCAATGTTAAATTCTAAATTTAGGGAAAGGAGCAGGTTACATTGGTACGTTATTTTAACCAAAACAATAAACTAAAACAATAGAACAGGTTACAGTTTTATTTTTGAGAGTAATCATTTGTTATTTGCGTCGAATTTCCCCTGGAGAGGGATGAATTTTTATTGCGTCCAGTTCCCCCATCCATATCTGGCGCGAGAACCTCTATAATGGGAAGCTTTACGATGGCTGGGTGTCTAGCATAATATCATAATGGTACTTCGCCGGTATTTCCCCTGAATTTTAATAAATTTTTCTTATCATTTCGAAAATGCTAATTTGGTTGGTAAAGAAAGTTTCTATATTGTCAAGGTAACGGGTGAATATCCCGAATTTGGGCGCCAATAATTCAAGACAAGGTTTGACCTTAAGATTTGGTTAGTCTATTCGAGTAAAAGCGATGAAAGTGATCCATCGAAATATACGTTGACGTCTGAATGTCACCACTTCTAGAGAACTAGAATCTCTCCTCTGCTTCAATCTAGATACTCTCACCTTTAGGAACTGACTGGATTCTCCAAGGTGCGACAACAGTTTTTCGCTATGTGGGCGGTTCTGGCAGTAATCGCCGTAGACCTGGAACCAATCTCGGTTGTCAAGGAAACACCTAGCAACACCTTCTGGGGAATCACGATAGGCCTGTATAAACAAAAATATTCTAATTATTTCGAAACCAGTTCAATTTTATGATAATATTAATACGGTACTTAATAATTTTTGTTTATTTCTATGGAATTAATTTCGCACTATTAAATCGCCAGTATGCAATATTTTCCAAGTTTATATCGCAGTGCGACATTATTTCTCAGTATGTCATTACAGTGCGTAGCCCCCCGGAACAGTAGCCCCCCGGACAATAGCCCCCCGGAACAGTAGCCCCCGGAAAGTAGCCCCCCAGCCCCAAAAGATGAGTAGTATTAAGAAAAAAACATCTATATTTTTCATTTATTCAGTATTATTTTATATCACTGAAATTCCAGAATATAATATTTTTTAATGTTCTTTTTGTATTGGTGAATATACTATAGATATATAGTATAACCAACACAACCATAGACACTATATAAGCCAGTACATACAGCGAGTGCATGAGTGAATAAGCATGGTGGACAGCCCATGACTTTCTTGAGACGCATCTTAAAGGACACTGGCCTTGAAGATGCGGATGATCTAGCAAATGTCATGGGTGATAGGGAATTGTGGCGGTGCAATTTTGTTGACAAGCCGGCCAGCATTCTTAAAAATGCAGCTGTAATACAGCATGCCGATCCTAGTAGTAGTATTGGTGAATATACTATAGATCATTAGTAGATATGTTTTTTTATGATAGCTAGTGTTTTTTGATAGCTAGTATATTTTTAAATTATAAAAAAAATGTAAAAACATGGATATTTCAGGTTTAAAATGTTGCAGAATATATTAATGACCAAAATAATTTTCAAAAAATAGTAGCTACCATAAAAAAATTTACTTAGGTTCTAGAACATTCACCAATATCAAAAAACACTCAAAACAATATAAATTTTTTTATTTTCAAAAAATACTGCCGTAGCTAGTAAAAAAAACACAAGCTACCATAAAAAAATATCTACTGAGGTTCTATAACACTAACCAATATCAAAATAACACTCATAAACACAAAACATAAAGGTTAAAAACTCATTCGGGTGGGGTTAGTGTCCGGGGGGCTACTGTCCAGGGGGCTACTTCTGGAGGGCTACTGTCCGGGGGGGAAATGTCCGGGTGGCTACTGTCCCGGGGGACTATTGTCCGGGGGCTACTGTCCGGGTGGCTACTGTCCGGGGGGCTACTGTCCGGGGCCTACAGTCCGGGGGCTACTATCCGGGGGGCTACTGTCCGGGGGCTACTGTCCGGGGGGCTACTGTCCCGGGGGACTATTGCCCGGGGGCTACTGTCCGGGGGCTACTGTCCGGGGGGCTACTGTCCCGGGGGACTATTGCCCGTGGGCTACTGTCCGGGGGCTACTGTCCGGGGGGCTACTGTCCGGGGGGCTACTGTCCGGGGGCTACTGTCCGGGGGCTACTGTCCGGAGGGCTACTGTCCGGGGGGCTACTGTCCGGGGGCTACTGACCGGGGGGCTACTCTCCTAGAACAGATCCTACGCCATACATTTACTATGTATTTCTAGTATATCCAGTATGTTACCGCGTCATTCGAAATATAATCACATTTGTTACACACTACATAATATGTAGTGTGTAACAAATGTGATTATATTTCGAATGACGCGGTAACATACTGGCGGGGCCATACTGGCTACCATAATACTCGTAGGCATACTGGCACATATTTCACAATTCTAAAACTTACAAAGTCCCAAATCATTTAAAACCAAAACCTACCTCTAAATCACGCATAAATATTTTAGAATGGAATGCAAAGATTTCTCCAAGGTTGCCAAAGAGTATATCAGACTTTTCTGCCAGTTGATAGTGTAAGGGATGTGACTTAGCAGGCTGGTCTAACACAGCTTTGTATCCCAACAATACATCTTTAAGCTCTGCTATATATGTTGACTCAGTTGCTAGTAGTTCCGCCATAATCATTCTAAAACGCAAAGTTAAATACAATTACCGGAATGCGTATACACATGGATCCGGAAGTCAGGTGAGGACCTTCGAATACGTAAGGGAAAGGCATGGGCAGCCTTGAATAGGCTTTCCAGGATTTGGAAGTCACCAAGAATTAATCGGAAACTTAAGGTCCGGTTATTTAGAGCAGCAGTAGTTCCAGTACTCCTCTACGGGAGTCCATGCTGGGCTCTAACTGCTGAGGACACCAAATCTCTGGATGGCACATTCACAAGAATGCTACGCCGGGTTCATTGTGTCAAGTACAATGCACACATCTCCAACCAGACACTATATAACATTGGAGGTGTCTCATTGGTTCCCCCAAGCTTGACACTAGAACAAAATCGCCTCCGCTTTGCAGGACATTAATTTCGCCGTGAGGACCAGCCAGTGCATAATCTTGTACTTTGGCAGCCTCATGGAGTGAATAAGCATGGTGGACAGCCCATAACTTTCTTGAGACGCATCTTAAAGGACACTGGCCTTAAAGATGCGGATGATCTAGCAAATGTCATGGGTGATAGGGAGTTGTGGCGGTGCAATTTTGTTGACAAGCCGGCACAGCATTCTTAAAAATGCAGCTGTAATGCAGCATGCCGATCCTAGTAGTAGTATGCACATAACCTACTGTAATATATCGACCCGCCAATCTGCTGCAAAACTCCTACATTTAGTGGGCCAGATAATTATCTTTTAGTTATGCAGTTGTAAGGAAAGCTTGACAAGTTGATAATTATATTTAATTTATATTTATATTTAACGTCAAGCTACTAATAGTATAAACCGTACCGGTAGGTATGTACAAGTAAATAAAAATCGATTTTTATTTACTTGTTGTACATACCTACCGGTACGGTTTTTTACTATTAGTAGCTTGACGTTAAATATAAATATAAATTAAATATAATTATCTTAGTTATAATCCCTGAAACAATGGGTCTAGCGCGTAGCCCCAGTAGTTTTCGAGATATGGCGAGTTCCTGGTTGCTGAATTAAACAGACTACAGTGGCCAAGAATGCAGTTAAGACTGCATCTAGGTCCCTGAACAGGCAGTACTCTGTTAATCTACAGGAGCTAATAAACCAACAGGTTGATTGATGCCATCAATGATGCTGACGACAGCAGGCAATCATCCCAGGCATGGAAATCGATCAACTTAACTGAATGCAGGGAAAACAAAGAATCTCTATCCTATTGGGGTAAATAAACTGAATTCCATCTGAATGACCATTTTAAATTATTTTATTTAATGTGTGTATCATCGGTATGTTTTAATAATAATTATGATTGGTTTTACGTTACTTGAAGTGCCACTACCATGGCTTAATAATAAATAGGGAGTTGTGGCGGCGCAATTTTGTCGACAAGCCGGCACAGCATTTTTAAAAATGCAGCTGCAATGCAATGCAATGCAGCATGCCGATTCTAGTAGTCTAGTAGTAGTAGTGGTGGCACCCATTTCAGCACATTTCGGAAATGAGAAAATATTACTTAAAATACACTTCCCTTTAAAGACTTCGGTATAGCGAACTATATTATTATTTTTTGGTGTGTTTAATTCATTATTCACAATCGAAAGTGAGATTAGAAGTCAAAACACCGATTTTTAATAGACACTAAATGTTAATAATAATGAAATAAACACACGAAAAAATCATAATATGGTTATATCAAATTCTTTAAAGTGGATAGAGGTTTATTTTGAGTAATCTTATTTCAATTCTGAAAGGTGTTGACATGGGTGTCAGGAAATCCCCATAACTAGAAAACTATTGGAGCTATTCCATTTGTACTTGCCTCATCTAAAAGAGGACATAATTTAAGTTATGGCCAAGTACTTTCGACGCGCTAGACCTATTGTTTCTGGGATTCCATCTAAGAGAAATAACTGGCCCACTAAATTTAGGTGCTATGCAGTGCCATTGTGGGTCGTATCTATAGTAACTAGGTCACGCTGTAGCTGTACACGTTCGTAGGGCCTTCGCGCAGCACGAGACTCGGCTAACCCGAGAAAGCTGTAAATCCGAGTACTTGAAATTTGGTCTACTACTTCGTTAGCTTGTCTCTACCAGTTCTATTTAAGCAAGCATCGTAGGTCACTGCTCAAACTTTCAGATGAATCTGATTGGTTCTATATAGAGCTACTTTTACGTTTCTGTCAATTCGCCCCCTAGCGGCAGACAGAGGAACTATATAAGTCTGTCTTTGAGTAGAATTTCTACTTAAGCAATGCTCATTGGTCACTCCTAAAAATTTCAGATGAATCTGATTGTTGGTTGTATTAAGTACAGATACTTATACGTTTCTGCCAATTCGCCCCCTCGCGGCAGACAGAGGAACAATATAAATCTGCACTTGTTTAGAATTTATAATTCATCAATGCTCATAGGTCACTCCTACCAAATTTCTGATGAATCAGATGAATAGTTCTATAAGTACAGCTACTTCTACGTTTCTGTCAATTCGCCCCCTAGCGGCAGACAGAAGAACTGTAGAGGTTTGTACTTGTTTAGAATTTATAATTCAGCAGTGCTCATAGGTTACTCCTACCAAATTTCAGATTAATCTGTGCTTGGTTCTATAATTACAGCTATGTTTACTTTTTGTCAATTCGTCCTCTAGCGGCAGACATATGAACTACAGAAATCTGTCTGTGTGAGAATTTTTAAACTTTTCATTGACTACATGTGTACCAAGTTTGGTTCCATTTCATCCGTGATTGGCTGATTTATTAGCGTTCAAAAAATTACGACGACGATGAAGACAGACGACGGCGGGACGGCTCACACAGTACAGCTATGCTAAGGCTCACATGAATACATAAATACATAAACAATCACGGTCAGTATTACATATTATTTCCATAGTGTTCAAGTTAAATAATAAATAATTTGAGGAACATTGCATTATGTAAAAACATTTAGTGGTCAATGTGTTAGAACGTCGGTCTGCCGAACACAAGGTCGAGAAGGAACACAAAATGAACAGGCCAATTTTGTTAAGCTGTTAACTCTATAATGAAGTAGCTCCAGCCAATGCACCTATAATGGGAACCTGGCATATTATGTAGGGGGGGGGGGGGGGGGGGGGTAAAGTGTGGCGCCAAGCCTGCATTAACGGAAACAGCCAAAAGAGAGGAACCTTCTGGTCGTCACTGGTGATTCTTGTTTATCTTTTTTCATCTTTTTTACTTTACTTACATTGTAATGTAAAATATAATAATGAAATAAAGTACATCCAACCATGACCTACAACTATAATTATAGTAGGTCATAGGTCATGATCCAACATTTAATATTAATGATCAACTTATAAATTAACGATTCGTGTACATAACCAGCCATTAATACTGTTATATACGGTACATAACCAGCCATTAATACTGTTATATACGGTACATAACCAGCCATTAATACTGTTATATACGGTACATAACCAGCCATTAATACTGTTATATACGGTACACAACCAGCCATTAATACTGTTAAATACGGTACATAACCAGCCATTAATACTGTTATATACGGTACATAACCAGCCATTAATACTGTTATATACGGTACATAACCAGCCATTAATACTGTTAAATACGGTACATAACCAGCCATTAATACTGTTATATACGGTACACAACCAGCCATTAATACTGTTATATACGGTACATAACCAGCCATTAATACTGTTATATACGGTACATAACCAGCCATTAATACTGTTAAATACGGTACATAACCAGCCATTAATACTGTTATATACGGTACACAACCAGCCATTAATACTGTTATATACGGTACATAACCAGCCATTAATACTGTTAAATACGGTACATAACCAGCCATTAATACTGTTATATACGGTACATAACCAGCCATTAATACTGTTATATACGGTACATAACCAGCCATTAATACTGTTAAATACGGTACATAACCAGCCATTAATACTGTTATATACGGTACATAACCAGCCATTAATACTGTTATATACGGTACATAACCAGCCATTAATACTGTTATATACGGTACATAACCAGCCATTAATACTGTTAAATACGGTACATAACCAGCCATTAATACTGTTATATACGGTACACAACCAGCCATTAATACTGTTATATACGGTACACAACCAGCCATTAATACTGTTATATAGGGTACATAACCAGCCATACTAACTCACCTTCTTTGCCCACAATTATCTTCTTGTAGTTTGTTGTAATCTAATTCAACGTCGTGTGTAGTTCCTTCTTCTACAGCAGGCGGGTGTTCAACCTAAATAACGCAAAATAATGAACCATAAAGTAGGCCTACTGTACTATATACCGGTAGTAGTATGCATCTGATCAAAATAATCAAAAATAAAGAAATAATGAATGTAAATAATGTAAACGTATACAATGGAGAGTAAGTAATTTCATACAATAAAGTCGGCCTCATCACCGTAGAGATTAAAAAATAAAAATTGCAAAATAAATTATGAACAAATAATTTGTCAACTAACATGAGTTCTGTTGTTTGACTTTCTCCTTCTATTTAAGTACATGGAGTAGCGACGTGGGAATGCGGGTGGCGAGGTGCCCCCCTCCATCACAGACTCCGCACTATCCGCTGTCTGCGCCTCAACCAATGAGGTAACGACACGTGACGCGGTTGCCGGGATACCTACTACTGGTTGAACCGGACGGACTTCCTGCAATGCCATTCGTCTTAAACTGCTACGTCGTTTAAACAACATCAACTCCACCTCGGCAACGCGTTGCAACACTTTGTTCACCATAATCTGGAAATAAATAATATAAAAATCAAATTCTACTTTTTTGTTATTTTTATAAAAATTTAAAAAGCAACGGATTACATAAGTGAGATGAGGTGACTGTTAAAATAAATTATATAACTCTTAACTATACAAGGTTTTCTTCATTAAAAGCATGATTTAAAAAAAATAAAAACAAACAAATTTTAAAAAAAGGCATTAATTTTATACTGTATATACCTGAGTAAGCCTAGTATAAATATTAATTTAAGTGTGATGTCATGCATAAAATTGAAGTTACCGACGAACAATAAACACATGACACCGGAGGAAACACAACCCTAAAATACAAAGTCTATTTTCCATGGCTATTACCTGCAAGCTATTACCTCCTCTACCAGTGTTAGGTAACCAGGAGGCACACTTGGTTCAAGGTGTAACAAAAGGACCCCTACAGTCGGCAGCAGGGCTGTAGGCCATGGATAGGCGGAAGGTAATCAACCAACGGCTAGACATGCTGACAAGGTCGCCGGAAGGTAATCAACCAACGGCAACCTACTGCGAAGACGCTTGTAGGAGTAGGAGTTGCGACCACAAGCGGTTTACTCTCGCAACTGAAAGTTATGAGTATGAGAACCCTCCAGGAGAAATACCGGCTCGGTCGTCGCACGGGTCAACAAGGACCGCGTCCCTCAGTGGTAAACCAGGCTGGGGTCGATAAATCGGCTACTGGAACAGAAGACAGAGAAGAAAGAAGAACCAACCTGCTGAAATGTAAAAAGACACTAAAGATTGCTACAATGAACGCACGCACGCTGAAAGCACAGAGCAAACAGGGTGACATGGTCGCTCTGGCAATGGAATATAACATCGACATCATCTGCATCCAAGAACATCGGATTTGTCATGAAGTCACTGCCATGAAGTACAATGACATTGGAAATGGATGGAAGTTAGTAACAAGCTCAGCAGTAAGAAACTCGGCCAATGCATCAATTGGTGGAGTAGGAATTCTGCTAAGCCCATTTGCACTTAAGACCCTAAACAACATCGAATCTATAAATTCCAGGGTTATGATCGCAACATTTGATGGGAATCCCAAGACAACAGTTATATGTTGCTACAGTCCAACCAATGCCTCAGAGCCAGAACAAGCAGTCAAGTTTTATGAAGAACTGACTGGACTTATTAAGGACATTCCGAAACACAATGTTAAAGTCATTGCTGGTGACCTGAATGCGCAAATTGGCGCAGAAGACATCAAGGGTTACACCTATAACACCAGTTCTAACAGAAATGGGTACTTACTTTTAGACCTAATTGAAGAATGTGAATTGATACCAACAAACAACACATTCGAAAAGAGTAAGGGGAAGCTATGGACCTTTCAATACCCTAATGGAACCAAAGCACAACTGGATTACATCCTTATAAACAAAAAGTGGAGAAACAGCATGATCAACTGTGAGGCATACAGCTCGTTCAACCTAATTGGTTCGGACCACAGAATTGTGCTGCAGAGATCAGACTCAGTTTGAGAGCCAGCAAACCCAGGACAAGCAAGCAAATCAACTATGACTGGGAGAAACTCAGAACTGACAATGCTGTAAAGGATGCTTATACAGTAGAAGTTCAAAACCGCTTTGAAGCACTTCAGTCAATGGATGAAGACCAATCCACCGATTCAATATACCAGAATATAATAACAGCCCACAAGGAATCAGCTAAGAGGCATATCCCCCAGAAACTCAAACGAAAACAGTATGTGCCATGGCAAAACTCTGAGGTTACTTGCAAGAGAGAAGATCTTAAGATAGCCTACAAAGTTAAAACCGAACAACCAACAAACGAAAACATAAACAAGGTTGAGAAAGCTAAGGACGATCTTAAATTGGCCTACAACATCAGCCAGGAAAAGTACATACAGGATAAAACTGAAGCAATTACAACTGCTCACATACAGCAACAATCAAGACTTACCTGGCAAACTGTAAATGAGGTATCTGGTCGGAAAAGTTGTGCAAAGGGGCGCCTCAAAGCCGATAGTCCTGAAGAACGTGTTGGGAAGTGGAAAAAATGACTTCAGCAACTTGCTTGGGCAGCCACACAACATCGAGGTCAGCCCTACAAGGAAAATATATGACAAGACACTACCTATAGAAACAGGGGACTTCACACCTGCCGAACTCCAAAGAAGCATTAAAAGCATGTCCAATAAAAAAGCGAGTGGATTAGATGAAATCCCAGCGGAGTTATGGAAAACCGGAGTGCTAAACAGACCATTATTGAATGTTTGCAACCGGATGTTAAAAGGGGAAAAGCCACCACCAATTTGGACTAAAGGTCAACTAAAGCCTCTCCCCAAGAAAGGAGACCTTGGCATACCAACAAACTATCGTGGGATCTGTCTGCTTGTGATAGCTGCCAAAATAAACAATAAAATGATTCTATATAGGATTAGGCCTCACATAGAGAAACTACTGCGTAAGAGCCAAAACGGATTTCGACCAAGTAGATCAACAATAGCTCAGATACTTGCACTACGGAGACTGATTGAAGGAATTAAGTCAAAGAATCTCCCCGCAGTCATAACTTTTATCGACTTCAAGAAGGCATTCGACTCCATCCATAGAGGTAAAATTCTTTAAATCCTAAGAGCTTATGGAATACCAGAAGTAATTGTTGCTGGCATTGGATTGTTATATTGTGACACAGAAGCGCAGGTACTCTCATCAGATGGTGAAACTGAGTTGTTCTCAATCCTGGCTGGCGTACTGCAAGGTGACACATTAGCACCATTACTATTTGTAATTGTGCTGGATTACGCAATGAGGACGGCCACAAACGGTGAAGATCTGGGATTCACACTTCAAGAACGCAGAAGTAGTAGATATCCGGCAACTACAGTCTCAGACACCCAATTTTGCGGTTGCGGATGACATCGCCCTGCTCTCTAATACGCTAGCAGATGCACAGCTTCTACTAAATAAAGTGGAGAGGGCTGCTAAGGAGGTTGGATTGCATATAAATGCTGCATATGAGCAAAAATTGCATATAAATTGCATATAAAAGACCGAATTCATGACCTTTAATGTTGATGGAAACTTGACAACCATTGATAATAATCAACTAAGGAAGGTCGATGACTTCCAGTACCTTGGATCATGGATATAGAGTAGCAAAAAGGACATAGAAGTTAGGAAAGCAAAGGCTTGGGTAGCTCTATCAAAAATGGATACCATCTGGAAATCAGATCTCTCCAGGCACCTGAAGACTAAGTTCTTTCGAGCCACAGTGGAAAGTGTATTTTTATACGGGGGTGAGACCTGGACACTGACTAAATCACTTGAACAACGAATTGATGGTTGCTACACAAGACTACTAAGGGCAGCCCTAAACATCAGCTGGAGACAACACATGACAAACGCCGAGCTTTATGGTACAATACCACCTGTATCAACCACCCTCCGTGAACTCAGATTAAGATTCAGTGGGCACTGCTGGCGAAGTAAAGACGAGGTCATACCAGATCTACTTCTCTGGCAACCAACTCATGGAAAGCGTAGTCGTGGACGACCGGCCATAACATATATAGATCAACTTGAAAGGGATACTGAACTTGGGAGAAACGAAATTGCGACAATTATGGAGAATCGGGAAGCCTGGAAGGATCTCATTTCCACTGTCCGAGTTCGCTCGACCTAGTAGTAGTAGTAGTAGTAGTAGTATTACCTTCAAGGCCTTATTCATAATGAGATGGAATATGTTCCACGCATGTCCTTAGATCATCATATTTAGATGGGGTGAGGGTAACTCCTCCTTCTGACTGCACAATTCGAATAAAACCAGTCAAACACTAAAGTGATCTAAAGTATACATATTTGCTGATGAATTAAACCTTCTCTCAGAATCACAAGAGGGAGCCCAACAATTAGTATAGACTGCTTCTTTGGTTGGTCTTTGTGTTAACTCTAAGAAGACCAACATTTTGACGTTAACTTCTGTCTCTGTAACTTCTGTTAACTATTGTCTCATCGTACGCTCTAAGGATGGTGTGATTGTGAATGGAAATTACTTCAGCCTCTCGGGATCATTGATTCCGAATAAAGACATTCAAGTTCGTAAGAGGTAGACATAGGCCGATAGGCGGCATTGAATGGGCTGTCCGGGATTGTAAATCTAATAATAGAATGCATGGAATCTTAAGACGGTTCTATAATTTGTGCTGCTGTGATAGCCCAGCACGGGGGTTAATGCTAGGCTCTAACTGCTACGGACAACACAACCAGCATAAACAATAATACCGTTACCCGTTGGGTCTCTTGGATACCCGTTGGGTATACTGGTTTCCCGCTGGATCTACTGGTTACCCACTGGGTCTACTTGTTACCCGCTAGGTCTACTGGTTACCCGTTGGATCTACTGGATACCCGCTGGGTTTATCGGTTACCCGCTGGGTCTACAGGATATTCGCTGGGTTTACTGGTTACCTACTGGTTACCCGCTTGGTCTACTGGTTACCCACTGGGTCCACTGGTACCCGCTGGGTCTACTGGATACCGGCTGGGTCTATCGGTTACCCGCTGGGTCTACTTGATACCCGCTGGGTCTATGGATTCCCTCTATCATTTAAGGTATTCCTACCGCGGCCCCTCCGCTTTGCAGGACATTTCTTTCGCTGTAGAACCAGCCCGTGTACAATATTGTGCTTTGTCGACCTCGTGGATAGAATAAAAACAGGGAACACCCAATGACTTTCTTGAAATGCCTTTCAAAGGAAACGGGCCTTGGTGATGCGGATAATCTCGTATTGTCATGATGATAGGGAGTTGTAGCGGCGCGATTTTATCGATAAGCCGGCACAGCATTCTTAATGCGACTGCTGTGCAGCATGCTGATTATAGATATACCTGTAAGGAAGGGAGGGCGCCACTCCCAAAGTCGAATAAGTACTTTCACTTTCACTTTTACTTTTACAAAATGTAAGCCAAATTATTGTAGAAATATTTTAACGTTAAGTAACAGAATATGAAATATTTTTTCTGACTGACCCGCGATTCGTCCGTTATATTTTCTTCCGGAACGTTCCGAAGTGGTGCCGTATCGGAATCTCGACAATCGAAATTCCCCAGGAATTCTTCCAACTCCATGAGAGAAAGTCTAGCGCCACCTAACGACTGACATTGATCAAGAGGTTGAGATGCCAGTAGTGTAATGCCTCTGTCGCACCATCTTGAGGCCTAAAAGAGAAACTCAGCTGTATAATATGTCTATTTTAAGTAATTAAACAAATAAATATTGTAATATCACGTCACAGCCTGATACTGGTTGAGGATATATAACCGGAATAATACGTCAATACATTGTCATATTTCATAGATTTTACCAGATACTATTTTACTTGTAGTTCATCATTAAGTAAGCAGTTGTTAGGCTCTTATATTATATTTGTTTAGGCATACACTAGGCCTACTACACTCAGGTTCATTGGTGTTGAACTGGTGTTTATCGGCATAATATTTCTTATGCGTGTCAATATTGGTTCACGGTCTTTGACATAAGTGACCATTATTACCGTAATGTGTGTGTGTGTGTGTGTCCAGAGCGATATCTCAGTTATCTCAGTTATTTGTTAATCAATCGAAACAAAATTTGCACAAAAGTTAGATATAGGGATGGCGAAGGCTCATACAAAAAATTGGGTGTCGAGATGGTATTTGTGCGATGTGAGCGCTATATTTGCATGTTTTCGCATGGTTTAGGAAAAAGCTATCTTGTCATAGGGAACGCAATGAATGATTCTGATATTTGGCATGGAGGTACCTGAATTATTTCTAAATCGATTAACGGAGGCCGATTTTTAAATTTGGACCTACATTATGACCTAATTGAAGATTTAATTAAGGTAATTAATTAGCATTAGCAATTACCAATACTGCAGTACCGGTACTGCAGTCCGGTAGGCCCTAGACTGCTAGTACTGTCTGATTGTCTGCCTGTAGGCCTATCTGCCTATCTTCATACTGCTGTACTGTCATAGGTCAGTGCAGCAGTAGGTCCTAGCCTAGCCCTAGCAGTAGATAGCTAACTTGTACCAGTGTCCAGTATGCCGAAGAACTGTGTTTTGTTAATGGTTAGCAATCTTAGCACTATGCACTCAGTCTGCCGGAACGGGTTACGGTTTAATCCTGCATTTGTCAATTACGACAATACCGGTACGACTTTGAGTACCGCTGTACCGGTACGCGGTAGCCTACCGTTACCGGTTGACCGGTAGGTGTAGGCGGTAGACCTACGGTGCGATGGTAGCCAGCCGGTAGGTGGTAGGCTTACCTTACCGGTATAAATGTTGGCGGACAGTCTGGTTCCTGGCTTAATTTGACATTATGTCAAATTTGACATTTTGCTTTTCAAATTTGACATTTCATGCTAAATTTGACATGGAAAAAGAGCAAATGTGCTTTGGGAGTTCAATTATTTAATTGGGCATCTGAATTTTTATATGTAGACATTAATTTGCCATTTGAACATTTTCACCAGGGGTAATTGAAATTCACCAAGAATTTTTTGAAATAATTACGTGTAAGCCGGGTTTTCAGAATAAGAATAAGAGTCCGACAGTCCGATAGTATATTATTATCCACAATAAGG
Source organism: Nemertoderma westbladi (assembly GCA_032718475.1). Taxonomy (NCBI): domain Eukaryota; kingdom Metazoa; phylum Xenacoelomorpha; order Nemertodermatida; family Nemertodermatidae; genus Nemertoderma; species Nemertoderma westbladi. The sequence continues at coordinate 20,141 of JAUCBJ010005830.1, read as the reverse complement.
CCAAAACACAAATATAAGTAAAATCAGAAAATAGTAGGATACCATACCGGTAGTACCTACAGCAGTATAACAGTATAAACAACAGACAGACAGACCAAGAACTACTACTGTCCTACACGTACACCGCGTATGAATATTTCCTAAGTAATATATCTAATAAAAAGGTAGTACGGCGGTTGTATATCATATCTCACATCTACTGTATCTAAGAAAAAGGAAAATGTAGTACGTAGTACGGCGGTTATATCTCATATCTCACATCTTCCCCCCGGTACAAAACAAATCGCTTGTCCTCAAGCGATTCTACAGTAGTACACAATAACTGAAATACGATGTAATTGACAACTGTCTAGTAGACACTAAATAAGTAAAAAAATGGAAATGTCCCTTTACTGAAAATATCAGAGATAAACTATTTCACAACATCAAGTTTCACAATCACAACAAACCTAGATTATTTATCAAAGATAAAACAATATGATGCATAACATAATAAATTCCACAATGGCACTTTAGTGCAAAACAACCAATATAAAAAAAATGGGAACTGTTCAGGGATATCTATAGCCTCCTTCCTTTAAGCATTGCTCAATAATAACACCAACAACATATTAGGCCTACTGTACCTTTAGTAATCTACTATAAAAGCACGTAAACCGCTGCTTACAGAAAGTAATTAATTATATTCTTAGCTTCTAGTCTATAATAAGTCTACCATAGAAAACCCACAAAATGTTACTTACACAAACGAGTTTGTTAAATTGAGTTTTTATTTTAAACCAAGAACAAGCATTAAACACAACTACAGTATACATACAGTATGGCTATATATATAAAAAATAAACCCCACATGGATTCACTACATTTGACTATACTCGACCCATGTTCCCCATACTTAACATTATTTTCACAGTTTCAATTTTGTTCCTTTCTTATATGGGTCCCGTACATAGTGTGAGACTTAAAACGCCTCCGACACCAATTAGTCACTCTCAACCGCAGGAACCGTCGCCTCTGACGAATTATCACTTTGGCGAATGTACCTCTTTAAATCCTTAATATTAACCGTCTTTACCGGTGTTCTAGCCGACACACGTTTACGGGGTGGTCTAATTCTGTAGGTCAAAGGTGACAACTTCTTTACAATAATATATGGACCAGCCCAAGGATGTCGAAGTTTGTTGTTCTTTCGTTTAATGCTACGGTCAAAGTAAAGAACTTGTTGTCCGCAACGAAATTCCTGTGGAATTTTTATTACAGCTTTGTTCACCCGTTTATCGTGGTACACTTTCTGATGAACCTGGGCTTGCTGCAAACATTTCCGAGCTATATCCTGAGATTCTTGAAGTCTCCATTTCAACACTTCGGGGTATTCAGCAGTATCAGCGATTATGGAATACGGCCGTTCAATGAATGTATCTACTGGGACACGTGGTGTTCTGCCAAACATCATAAAGAATGGTGACACTTGTGTGCTACTTTGTTTGCTAATGTTGTAATTAAAAGCAACGAGGGGAAGTGATTCATCCCATCTGTTATTATCTGTACATGTTAACGACAACATGCTTAACATTGACCTGTTGGTACGTTCTGCCGCACCATTGCAAGCAGGATTATAAACAGCCGTTCTAAGGTGAGTGATGCCAAAGAGATTTTCTAATTCCTTGAAAAGATCCGAAAGAAAGTTACTTCCCTGATCAGTTAGAATGGTTTCTGGAGATCCGTACACTAGAAAAATATTGTTGACAAGAGCTTTAGCAACAGTTGTCGCCTCTTCATTTGGAAGTGGTATTAAGAACCAGTACTTGGTTAAATTATCAATAACAGATAATATTTTGTTATTTCCATTAACAGTTTGTGGGAACCCCTTTACAATGTCCATAGAATGTCTCTCCATAGTTCTGGAAGGAATTGGAATGGGATGCAAAGGCTGTAATGCAGGATAACCTTTTCGACGTTGACAGAGGTCACACCCTTTAATATACTTATCAGCAGTCCCTTGCAAGTTAACCCAATAATAACGAGTCTGAATTGATGACATTACTTTATCAAGACCCAAATGCGACGATTGATCATGAAAATAATACAAGATCTGCTTACGAAGTAGTTCTGGAACAACAACTTGGATGACCTTTGACGATGTCTTTGCTTTCGAAAAATGTACCAATAATCCATCTACAAGACCATAATGGGTCTTTAGTTTATACATATGTTTCAACTCGCTTAACTCTACATCTGTTGAAGGTAATGTTCCATATTCTAGAAATGAAATCATTGGTCCTAAGTTCCTATCAGTTCGTTGAAAATGTCGTAACATACTGACAGAAATAAATCCAGAATTCTGCGGATGACCCACAGATCCAATGAAGTGATGTTGTAACGAATCGATCTCTAAACTGTCATCAACATCACCTGCAGATTGTACAATAGCATCTATGTCGGAACACTGAGATACAATATCACCACTATCAGATTCAAGAATGGTAAGATTATGTTCTACTTCATTAATAATATTCTGTAAGGCAGTAGGCTCATCATATGAAGGTTCGGCTTCGAGTATTAATATATTTAAAGCTATACTGGCAACATCAACGACCAGTAATGGATCTCTAATGTAGCTGTCTATGCTATTATTCACCTCCCTTTGATTGGGTTGTATCATACCACAGAGGCAACGGTGTTCATCACTGGAACTAGATAAATTCTCCCTTGCAGCTTGCGTATTACTCACAATCGCATCGGAACATCTGTTACTCGGTAACATAGGAAAATCGATTTGACGGGACAGAAAATCTGCTTTATTTAGCTTACCAGGTTGATAACGAACTGTATATTGATATTCGGACAACTTTATAGCCCATCTCTGCAAACGGCCTGGAAGTTGTTGTTTACTAGAAAGACACGTCAAAGGATTATGATCCGAAATAATAGTAAATGGTCTACCAAGTAAATAGAAGCGGAACTTGGTAGTGGCCCATACTAACGCAAGACACTCCAGTTCTGTAATACTCCATTTAGCTTCACTAACACTGATAGACCTGGAAGCATACGCAATTACTTGATCAGATTGATAAAGAACAGCACCTAAACCTGATCCACTAGCATCAGTCTCAAGAAAAAATTCTGATTGAAAATCTGGATGCCCAAGAATTGGTGATGATGTTAAACGACGTTTCAGCTCCAAGAATGCCTCTTCGCAATCAACTGTCCACAGGAAACGAACATTCTTCCGTAACAGCATATTTAAAGGAGCTGTTATCTTACTATAGTCTTTAATAAACTTGCGATAAAATCCTGTAAACCCAAGAAAACTTCTCAACAGTTTTACACTAGTAGGCCTGGGATAATTACACATGGCTGTAGCCTTCTCATGATCAACGTGTATACCTTTACTATCTATGATATGGCCCAGGAATTTAACACAGGAAGCCCCAAATACACATTTGGCTGGTTTGAGTTTGAGTCCTATATCAGTAAGACTTTGCAATGTAACTTTAATTAACTCTAGGTGGGATTCCCAATCGTTTGAATATAAAATAAGATCGTCGAGATACACTAATGCATGGGTAATATCCTCAATAGCAAGCTGCATTAGTCTCTGGCAAGTTGCCGGGGAACTTTGTAAACCAAAAGGAAGGCGTAAGAATTCGTAGTGTCCCCATGGTGTAACAAAGGCAGTCTTATGTGTGTCTGCAGGATCAAGTGGTATTTGCCAAAACATCCAACGGAAGTCGAGGGCTGTGAAATATTTAGGAGAAGATGCCCCAATTTCCGATAACATTTCGTCTACCCGGGGTAAGGGCCAAAACTGCGGAACTGAAACCGAATTGAGGCCACGTAAATCAACCGCTAACCTCCATCCACCATCTGACTTCTTAACTATAACAATAGGGGCAGCCCATTCACTAACACTGGGACGTATAACCCCAATTTCCTGCATTTTTGTTAAACGCTGTTTTAACTGTGGTCGTATGGCTATAGGTACAGCATAAGGTTTCTGACGAACAGGTGTTGCCCCTTCCTTTAATTGAATGTTATGAGTAATTTTTCCAGTTTTGCCTATATCGTATTCACCCTTAGAAAAAGTATCAGGGAAATTGGAAGCAATATTAATTATATCAGCACGTTGTTTGTCAGTTAAATGGTCCAATTTCAGCTCCTTATTAAAAAAATCAACCTTTTCTGCATTTTCATCAGGGTCATCATCATCAATGACATTATCAATTTGATCAACTGACACTACATTGGGTGAGGTCTGATTTTGGTCTATGCAAGTAAAACATGCTATACGTTGTTTCTCATATACCGTCACTGGGAAGTCATTCACGTTCATTATTTGAACAGGTACAGTACTATTGTTATTAACACTTGAATCAAATACACTTTTAGCTGTCATAATTTGAGTTTTAGACCTAGTCACTGGTTCTAATACAATAGGTGTAGTTGGTCTAACAGCTGACTTAAATTGCCCTTCTATAATAGCATGTGCATTTGGGGGTATGACGACACGTTTACTACTAATGATGGATGTTGTAGCCCAGTACGTATGAGACGCGTTTTGGTTATCACTGACAACAGGTTGGTTGGAAAAATAAACACATTCACCATTACTTAAACGTAAACAACAATTAAAAACATCAATAACCGCTCTACTAATATCAAGGAAATCAGAGCCTAAAACAATAAATGTTTCGCTATGAGATAAACCTGTTAATGATAAATCCACCACATCAAAAGTTACTTGTATAGAAAATGACGGGGTAATAAAAACACGGGTTGTAATTTCACCTAAAACCTTAAGTGAACCACCTAAACCTTGAACTGAATCAGTTCTACTAGGCTGTATAGTAACATTTGGAGCCACTTTACTAACATCAATCATACTATAATCTGAACCACTATCTAGTAAACTTAAAATTTTACCACTATTAAACTCCGAAATCGAAACTTGTATACACCGACTCGATTTATTTCTACGGCTGGTAGTGGCATTGCTTTGTGGTTGTGTACGTGTAAATTGTGGGGTTGGAGGCTGTGATTGGTTTTGCCAATTAGGTTGGGGGCTGTAATTCCCATTGAAATTTGAGCGTTTATTAGGGCAGTTGGGGCGAATGTGACCTGGTTCCCCACAATTGTAACACGTAACCCCATAATTAACTGACCTACCATGAGTACCGGTACCTACTATTGGCACGTTATTATCAACATTACTACGATAATTATTATTATCAACATTACCACGATAATTATTATTATCAACATTACCACGATAATAATTATTATTATCCCGAAATCGATACGGCCTACTTGTATTACTGATATTTCTGTCGGTTAATCTGCTCGGATCCCTTCCAGTAGAACCACAACTAGCCAGTTTTAAACTAGCCATTTCTCGCTGTAGTTGGTCAACTTGATCGTAGAGATGCGCTGTGGGTGCCGATTGATTTTTAAGTAAACCGCGGATTTCATCCATATCCTTTTCTAGTTTATCGGTATTCGTAACGCCCTTATGGTCACCACATTGTAACCGTAATTGGCGGGGATTACTCCAAGATTCCCGCTCACTATTATCAGATTCTCGTTCATGGTTTCTATTATTGCGATGTAGCTCGATCCTTCTAGCTCGCTGGACCGCGGTTTCGAAATCTGGCGGCTCAATCATGCGTAGCGTATCTGATAAATCCTCCGTTATTCCTCCATAGAATATCTGTAGAAGTAAGTCACTGCGTTGATCAGCCGCCATGTTCGGTAAAGCTTTAGAAGCAAGTGACTTTAAACGCTCAACATAAACATCAATAGGCTCCATTGGTAACTGTTTGCAGTTGAGCAATCGTGGATAATAGACACCCCTATCCTGAGCTCCGAAATAATTACGCAACGCATCTCTAACTGTATTAAAGTTTTCTTGGCCGGCTAGCGGAATTTCCTCCAATAACCGTAACGCTCGTCCCCCCAAGTAGGCTCCAATTGCCCTTCCCTTTACGTCATTATCCCACTCATTTAATCGAGATATTCGATTAAACGATTCTAACCATTCATCAATATCGCCAGCACCGGTATACGTAGTCGGTTGTTTATGGAAGTGTGCCATATTTCGGTTTTGAATAGGTTGTCCCAATACCGGTACCGGTACTTGTAATCTCTCTAAGTCTAATTGCTGTTCAGTTCTAGGTAGGCCTACTCGTTGTACTGGTAGCGCTGGTTCTTCTTCACCCAGTTCTGGTATTCCTCGTAATACCGGTAATAATTTTCTGGCACGATTTGGTTTTCCCGGGAAATTCCGTCGCATTCAACCCAACAGACTTTAGCCTACTTCAGTACTTTAGCAGAAACACCGTGAAGTTATCCATTTAATTCATGGAATATCTTTCATTTCCCGGACAAGCCCCCATATGTAAGCCGGGTTTTCAGAATAAGAATAAGAGTCCGACAGTCCGATAGTATATTATTATCCACAATAAGGCCAAAACACAAATATAAGTAAAATCAGAAAATAGTAGGATACCATACCGGTAGTACCTACAGCAGTATAACAGTATAAACAACAGACAGACAGACCAAGAACTACTACTGTCCTACACGTACACCGCGTATGAATATTTCCTAAGTAATATATCTAATAAAAAGGTAGTACGGCGGTTGTATATCATATCTCACATCTACTGTATCTAAGAAAAAGGAAAATGTAGTACGTAGTACGGCGGTTATATCTCATATCTCACATACGTTTTAAATTCTGCAAAGATTCAAATTTGACATGACATTCCAAATTTGACATTTAATATTATACCAGTCAGTAGTATAAATATATAAAACGATTTGATGTTGAAGGTTTATCATTAAATCTGTTTAATTGATCCAACATCAATTTTAATTATTATAGTTTTATATTTTAAACTGGATGAAAAGGATGAAATGAAAAATGGGATATTTAATTACGGATTCCTTCTGGAAAGGAGCAGGTTACAAAGGCACGTTATTTTAACCAAAACAATAAACTAAACACAATACAATAGAACAGGTTACAGTTTAATTTTCGAGAGTAATCAACTGTTAATTGTGTCCAATTTCCCCTGGAGAGGGATGCAATTTTATTGCGTCCAGTCCCCCCAGACAATAACTTAATATAACAATAACAGTAACCTAATTTAACTTGATAAATAACAGTTCAGTTCACCATTCTTAGCTTGCCATAGTTTAATTATATATGGTATGGTATATGGCATTATTATTTCGAATGGAAGAGGGGGGGGGGGGGGGGGGGGTGAGGGCTGAGGGGTCAATTAATCAATTATATAAATTTTATATTGAGGCCAGACAGAGCCAAACATAGGTTAAGGTTGAAAGCTGGCTGCATAGAAATCATAGAAATGGCATTTAATAACTAACCCGCAATCTTTAATCGCAATCTTTAAAAATAAACAAGAATCTGTAAATTATTTAAAGAACACAAATCATTGTTATGTTATATTAGGGTTGGCAACCAATGGTTTTTCTCACCATTGGTTTTTTATGGTTTTTTGGTTTAACCAACTTTTAAAAAAAGGCGAAAAAATTGGTTTTTTATGGTTTTTCATAAAATTTTACAATTAACGCTGTAAATAATATAAAGAAGACTGGTAGTCGCATTTCTTTTTCATTTTGCACTGTTAGAATGAAAAAATTTCGAACACTTTGAGTTTTGCTAGCGTTTCTTTTTCATTTTGCACTGTTACATCTGCTGATCTGTACATGTAGAATGAACAAATTTCGCTCACTTTGAGTTTTGCTCTCGATTCTTTTTCATTTTGCACAGTTAGAAGGAAAAATTTTCTCTCACTTTAAGTTTTGCTCGCGTTTCTTTTTCATCTGTTCATTTTGCAATGTTAATGAAAAGGTTTTGCTCGCTTCGCTGGCGTATGTTTCTCGTTTACATAGCTGCATAGTTAAAATGTTGTGTGCGCGTTTTTTTCGGTGCATGCGCGGTATATTGTCCAATACTGCGCGGCTGAAAAATTGTGCGCAGGCGTTGTGCGCGGTTCAGTGGTGGTTTGCAGCCTGGCGTGCAGTGGAGCAGTACAGACGTCTGGACGTTGGTATGTATATTTACGTTGTATGTTGTTAGTATTTTGTCACATGCAGACATGCTGACATGGGCTGATGGGTTGGATGAGAGTAAGGACAGAACAGCAGAAGAAACGCTTCAAACCAGCATACTGTATGTGGCTTTATTCAGTTATTCCAGTACCGGTATTTTGTTCTATTGGGCAAGCGCAAGGCAGCAAGGCAGCAAGGGTTGTACTGTCAGACTGTTGTACGTAGATCCTACATTTGTATGTATTGCTGTATTGGATTTAATTAAACCACAGAAAAACCATAAAAAACCATAAAAAACCGAAAAAAACCATAAAAAAACCAAACAATAAAACCAAAACCAAAAAATTTTTTTCAAAAAACCATGGTTTTTGCCATCCCTGTGTTATATCTACATGCAATTTCGGAACTCAATATCAATACAATTTATGAACCACAAAAGATTAGGACTAGTGCAATATAATATATATTCTAATGGCAGAATGGTTGAACGGTATGAAATTAATGATTCAGAACAGACTATTCATCAGTTTCAGGCTCCTCTTCTATGGTACCTATTGCTCATATCTTGTTGGATTTGGAAGTACAAATCGATTAGTTCTTGTTTTTTCTTGGACAATTTAAGGAGTTCTGAGTATTCTACGAAATCAGACTGCCAATTAGACAAAATATCTATCAATTTTTCTCGCAGTTGCTCCGCAGTTAATTTTGCAATTGCTTCTGTTTTTACCCGGTCGCTACACATGGGATAGGCAGGCATATGTAGCATTTCCATCGAACTCGACTTGCTCACAGAGGGATTGCTCGTACACGTACATTGCCTGATTATATTTTTACTGAATAGGTACAACTAAAGAAAGTACTATTAACTATTTGTTTAACTATTAAGTCAGTAAGTGCTATCAACTACCAACTACCCGTAGGCTATTTGCCTTGACATCTGTCTTTTAACTATGCCTATAGCTGTATAGATAGAATTTAAACAACGAAATGGCAATTTTGACATTAGTGACAAATTTGACATGCCACATGTCAAATTTGACATAATGTCAAATTAAGCCGGGAACCAGACTGGCGGATGGCGGGATGACCACGATGACGTCGTGTGGCGCGTAATTACTTACCGGTTGCCGGTAGACGCCTACTGCCTACCCAACTCGTTACTGGTGGTCGTTGTCGTGGTGGGATGAGCATGAGGTCGCCTACGATGGGAACAAGTGAAAAGGAAACATAGGCCTACCCGGACGAAAACGTACCGGTCAGCCGCCAGCCGGTACCCGAATACTGGGTACGTTTCGACAATGATGTATCGGTTATTATTATTGTACTGATTAAGTCAGTAAGTAGGAGGACCGTGAACCCTCCAGGCTTGCCAGCTTGTATGATTTGTTTTTAATATGCTATATTTTACTTGTATTTACGTTCAATATGACTTATTTTTAATTTTTACTGTACTGTATACCTATTATTTTGTCTATTTGTTCTATTGTCGATTTTGAATTTAGTGTTAGACCGGAGCTCCGGCTCCGGTCCGGATCCGGCCCGGAAAATGATGCTCCGGTTCCGGTCCGGCTCCGGCTAAAATATGACCGGAGAACCGGAGCTACAGTCAGCCAGTATAAAACTGTAAAAGACAGACAGAGACACACAATGCACCGACTGACCGATGTACAATCCACAATCAGTTGTCCACAGTCACAGTCCAGCAGTCATCTAGTCAATCATAGTACAGCTACACTGCCTACTGCTGTACTGGCCTACCAGGTGCCAGGCTGAGGCTACAAAGACAGGCCAGTCACTCGCAGTCAGTACACTAGTACCTACAGCAGTACTGCAGTACAGTGTGACAGTACTGTAAACTGTACTACCTACTCACTCTGTTTAGCCTGTCTGCATGTCACTAGCCTAGCCCTGTCTGCCTGTAGCCTAGTATTAGTATACCTCTACCTACATCTACAGATCTACTGGCAGACTTCAGGACTTGGTTGATGATGCTATCAACCATTCTTCTATTGCATCATTGTTCTGTTGTTAGGTTTAATATCTAATAAAACTACCAGCAGTCGGTGAGAAGTCAAAAATTGGACTTCAAGTCCAATTTTAGACTTCAAGTCCAATTTTGGACTCCAAAGTCCAATATTGGACTTTAGTACAACTCTAAGTGTACCCATGCTGCCATACTGTATATCGGTATTTCAATCAAAACTGCATCCCGTATCAGTACATATATATTACATAATTACAATGCAACATCATTTTAATGATCAAATTAATTATTATAAGTATTATAAGCAGGGATCGCAGATCGCACACGTACAGTCAGACATCTGTAGTTACTTTTTGCGGTAGTGGTATTGCTTTGCGGTAGCCTTACTGCCTTAGTGGTGTAGGCCTATACCACATTCAGACATTAGCGGTAGTTGAGTTATAGCTGTATAGTTCATACATACCCATACATGTGGTATTTTTGTATGGCAAAAATAAGACTACTGTAAACTGTAACCTATTATGTTATTGAGTTAATGTTTAGGCCTATTGGCTAATTGTTTTGATTGGGTTCACTGTGTCAAGTACAATGCACACATCTCCAACCAGACACTATATAACATTGGTGTTGGAGGTGTCTCATTAGTTCCCCCAAGCTTGACACTAGAACAAAGCCGCCTCCGATTTGCAGGACATTGCTTCCGCCATGAGGACCAGCCAGTGCACCTCATGGAGTAAATAAGCATGGTGGATAGCCCATGACTTTCTTGAGATGCATCTTTCAGTCTTTCTTACTGTCTCAAAGGACACTGGCCTTGAAGATGCGGATGATCTAGCAAATGTCATGGGTGATAAGGCTGTAAGAGTGTAAGGGAGTTGTGGTGGCGCACTTGGCACTGTCAATAAGCCGGCACAGCATTCTTAATAGGGCCTAGATACCGTATATAAAATGCAGCTGCAATGCAGAATGCCAATTGCTGGATTGTAGTTAGTAGTATGTGGTGATAGGGCTCCCTCAATTGGTAAAGTCAAAAGTGGCCGTTTATTGTTTTAGTTAGAAAAGCCTGCCTCTGTCTGTCCGTAACCTGTTCCTTTCCCTGAATTGGTTTATGACGTGTGTTACTTCTGTAGGCTACTTATTATGCTGTTATGTGGAGACCCCAACACGTTAATCAGTTAATCCCGTTTCATTATCCAGCCGATTTAAAATACCCTCCCTGTTGTATGGAAAAATTAGAAGAGATGGTGGTAGCATCAACTTGTAGTATTTCTTTCTGATAGGGCTCCCATAAGCTTAGACGAAATCGTAGCGTGTACTGTAGTAAGCCCTAGCAGCAGCTGCAGTTGGCAAACCTGGCATTGCTACCAGTTTCCACCAAATATAATTTGTAATTAAATATTTCTTGGAGCATAATCTAATCTAGTCCTAAAGACTCTAAAGTCCTGGGTACATAAGGCTGTAAGGTTAGACATAACATGAATGTAAACTAAACAATATGCTAAAAGTAAAGTACAAAGTACCGGTACCTAGAATGCTAGAATGTACCATTATATTCTAAGTACAGTTACACTGAAGATACATACAGAGAGCTGCAAAGGTAACTTTCCATAACTTAATAGCTGTCTGGCTGTCTCTCATCTGTTATGCTTCATGTACATTTAAGTTAGATTCTCAATGTCGCGTCCAAAATTGGACGTAAAGTCCAATATTGGACTTTTGTAAAAATTCAAAGTCTTATAAAAAAAGTTCCCCCTGGTGAATTTCAGGTCCCCCTGTTCAAAACTCTTATTTTTTGATATATTTTCGATTAAAAGAAAAAAATCCCGCCCGATCCAATTACCGAAGGCCCAGGTTCCGGCTCCGGCAAAAATCTGGCTCCGGTCTAACGCTAATTTTGATGATGCCTTTATGTATTTTACTGCAGTAGGCCTATACAGTACGGCTGAGGAAGCTTCATTGTAATAAATAAAAATGTTTCATATAATTAATTATTAAATATGACATATTTTTCAATCGCGCTTGTTCTAATAATTTCACCACTAATAAGTGAAAGGTAATCAATCTCCTATCCCATAACCAAAGTTATCCACATTGATGTTTAAAAATTGTACAGTCTAGGTGTAGGCCTATATCATAAGGAAGTGCCAATTTAAATATTTCGTTATAACAATATTTTATTTCATTAACAAAGGCTTTGTAGTCTGATACTACCCGCCATTGGATAATATTTCTAATTTATACTGATGGTTTGATTTTTCAGACAAACGTTATTGACTATTTCAAATTTGGTTCATTCAGTTGACCGACATTTCGAGTATTTCATAGGAATTAAAATATTTTTAAAAATAATATTTTTATCTAACTTTTTCTATTCTTTGATGGATATCCAACGATTTCTCCAACACATCCCTTTGTGTATTCAGTGTGAGACGCAACTGATCAACCAGCAGACTGACTTCCTTTAAACTCTCATTAAGGACACCGAAGGCGTAGTGCTGTAGAGTTATTAATCTCTGGGCTAAATCCATTAACTGGGTGGCCCTACTCGTTGCAAACTGAAACAAAAACATGGTGAATCAGAACCGTTGTTAAAGCCCGGTCAATAGTTACGGTACACTTTGCAGCAGAGATGTTAGAAAAACAATTTTTTAAAAACTTATTTTAAATAAAAGACCATAAAAAAACATTAGTATTTAGTATAAAGTTTTACACGAATATCATTGATTCTGTTTTAATTAGGTGTATTGTATCACATAAGAGGTTTATGAGTTCCTCACTCCCACCCAAATCCAGCCCAATGGAACATATTAAGTCCACGACGTAGAGTTTGGGGTAGTGTGTCGGGGCGTTCCTCATCACCCGGACCCCCATCCTACCCTTTTCTAATGGAACACAACGCTAATGTTACAGTAAAGGCGGAAGGAATCCCATGCTGCCATGTGCATTTTATCACTAATACATTAAAAAATAATTAAATAATAAAAAAATGTAAACATACATTATTTATTATAAAGCGGAATAAACCACATACAAACCATTTTATTATTAAATCACCTAGGGCTTGGAACAAATGCTACTGTATTATCCACAGTTATTTACTATACAGTATCTACTGTAGCCCAAGTCATAAATATTAATTCCAGAACATCTATTTATTTAACATGGGGTGAATATGAATAAGTCAGCTCGTACTGTAGAAACATAGTAAAGTGAACGTGAGTTGATGCTATTGGTTGTCTGGCAACTGGAGTAGCCAGCTGGGGATTGGGGAAGCCCCTTGTGTGGGCAGGGCTTCCTTCCAATAATGATAACATGTACTGTAACAGCGTACAATGTTAATAATGAACAAAGAAGGAGGGCCCTTAGTAGTCAACGGGAGAGGCAGACAGTAGTGTCGTAAATAGTCATTCCAGAATAAGTATTTAATTAACATGGGTATATCCAATCCACAGACAAAGAGACACAGTATTGTAACTGTTGTTAATAATAATCCTTATAATTGTATATCTTAGCGGTAATATCTTTTACTACTTTATGAATTAATTTATTTATTTTAATTATTTTTTTAATTATTAATTTTATTTTTGATATATTCTTCATAAGTAAAAAAAACAAATTGTCACCGCTAGAAAAAATATTGGTTGATAAAATAATTTATTACTTTTTTTACTGGTGGTTCAAATTTATTAATATGGCTATTGTCATTTCTAATTAAAAACTCCGTATTTAAAAAAAGTGTCCAAAACTTTATCATAAATTTATTATTTACGAATTTAAAATACCTTAAATTTTGTTACTTAGGCCTAATTTTGGATACATTTTAGTTTTATCGTTTCGGTTTGTAATTTTTCAATATGAATAAAACACAAAGGTGCGTAAAAGGCAACCCCCCACCCCCCCCCCCCCCCCCCCTCCTTCCCTCCCCCAACACTAATATAATCGCCGCATACAATTAATTAGGCCCACCGCATTCACATAGTGGTGCAATTGTCCGCAAGTGAAAAGTGATCTCCTGCGCACTGTAAGGTCTGCTGGGCCTTTGGGAATGACACTTCCCATTAACACAGCACAACATTTACCATTCAGAATGGAATGTCATGTTATAAATTACGGTACCCTACTGCCCAATCAGTGCAATTACAAAATTACTGAAATGATAATCCCATGGGCGTACTACAGTACTACTGGTGACTGGATGACTGGGTAGACCACAGTCAAACTGTCAAAAGCATCTGCATCTACCTACCTGTCTACAGCATCTGTCATAGTCATATGACAGTATGAGGAGCGTCCTCGTTCACTTAAAATACCAACACTCCAGCACTCATTTACAGACGAGCTAGAGCTAGAGCGGACATATATCAGTACTGCTGTACTGCTTACTGCAGTAGAGCCTATATCAACAAAACTCCGCGGGTCAAGGTTTTTTGTTTTTATATTGTTGCCTACGAATATTCGATGTTGCCTATCGAAGTTTTTTCCGATTCGGAAATATATATTTTTTTCTAAACATAATATTTTTTAATCATAAATGTGCCAACTACCGGTAATTATTTAATGTTTATTTTTTATTATTGCATTAGGCCTATGTAAAATTATCAACTTTTGTGTTTTTTTATTTACAATCTACTACCTCGTATAATTTTGAACCCCACTATCAGACTATCAAACTATTGTTTATTTATGTTTGTACCGGTAATATGAATATGTTATGTTTATAGGCCTACCTTTAATGTTTGTAACTTAATAAATGAAATATAGGCCTACCCGGTAGGCATAGGCATATCTGCATATGCGTAGAATCCTTATATATTTGCCAGTACATCAGTCGGGGAGAAGTTCTATTTTCAATTGAGTTGAAATTTCAACTTTATTTTTTAAAATTCAACTTTTGGAGTAGGCCTACCGGTAGCTTTTGAAATAGGGCCTACTGAAATATGGAATTGGAATCTATTACTGGTATTCCATTGTATAATAAATATTAGGGCTCGATCGGAGTTTTTATTTTGCCGGAGCCGGAGTTTTTCCCTATGTGTAGCTGTAGGCCTATGCTGTAGCAGTGTTCAATGTCAGTCAGTCAGTTCAGTACTATCAGACAGTCAGAATCAGACTATCAGACTGTTGTACTGTTATGGCAATTTGCCAAATTTCTGCCGTAATTTATATTCCCAAAAAGGGGTTAGGCCTATGTATTTTTTTGGAACTACGGTAAATTTTCAGTTTATTCCTATCGTTAGAGATACTAACCAATTCGCTTATTACGTACGGTATTTGCTGATTTGGTTAGATTCAACCCTTCTGTAACTTGGTTTTTAGTGAATCCCGGTATTCTTTACATAGGGGTAGACTGCAAAGTGAAATATAACTTGAAATTGTTCTTTATGGTGACGTCGTAAATGGTCGAATAAAGGTTTTATGTTTTAAATAATTTGAATAAATGTTTTAAATTTATCTTTTGAACCCCTTGAAACCAAAGAATGACAACCGCCAACGACGCAAATCGCAACCGAATTATCCGATTCTTTTACAGTGAAATACCTCCAAGCTGGAGATGTTTTTTCGGAACCCATTGCAGCGTTTATGTAGGCTTATATAATTAAGGGGCCGTCCAAGTACAGAAGTATGACGTCTGCACTTTTCCCCAAAATGTTGACCCCCTCCATCCCCTAAATCAGATGTCATCAGGCGTTGACCCCCCCCCCCCCCCCCTCCCCTAAATCAGATTAAAAAAAAATTTTGTAATAAACTATTATATTATGAAGATTATTTATAATCACTTCTAAATCATTCAAATCGTCCTAATCACTGAAGTATGGTGACTGGTAACTGAAACAGAAGGTCGTACTACGGGCCTTCGGGGGCTTCGAACAATTAAAATAGGCAAGCTATTTACTGATTTACTCTTCTGCTATATCTCTTCTGGCACCTATAAATGAACATGCTGACGTCTGATTTTGGCTGACCCCCTCCCCTCCCCTCATCAGCACGTCATCAGATTTTCCCAAACCCCCCCCCCCCCCCCTAACAGCCTAAAGCGGTCCTACGAATTACCCCAAAACACCCCCCAAAATAGTTTAGAATTACCCCAAAATACCCCAAAATAGTTTAGAATTACCCCAAAATACTTTTTTTGAGCCTTTGTTTTGGAAATTTAATTTACCCCAAAATATGGCAAAATGACGAATTACCCCAAAATAATGACGAATTACCCCAAAATAATTAAAAAAATTTTCTTCACTCTCGTTTATTGTTTTGGTTAAAAAAACTTGCCACTGTAACCTGCTCGGGGACGTCTATTTACACCAAAAACACACAAAAACACACAAAAACTCACAAAAACACACAGAAACACACAAAAACATACAAAACACACAAAAACAGACAAAAACATATGGCATATATATGAAATGCCTGCAAAGGTAATTATCGTTGCGGTTTGGGTTGTTGTCTGTTTGTATGCCTGTTTGTCTGTGTGGATGTAATTAATTGTAATCCAAAACGCAATAGTTATTGCTGAAATACCTATAGCATAGGCATAGTCCAGTAGTCTACACTCTACAGGTACCTTCAGTATAAATTAGATCATTGATGCACTCGATCCTCCGTGGAATCCCCATTATGAACATCACATATATTTCGCCTGGACGGATGCATCGCGCTTATTCAATCTAAATATTACTATATGATTGTGATCAGGCAGGCAGGTTATGGTTGATATCAGTTAATGCGATGCCTTTGATAAATTGCGCAAAGGGCGATTAAAGTACTGTAATACAGTAGATAGTCAGTTAGGAACACAACGCCCGATTTTGTCCTTTTGAACGCCCGATTTTGTCGGTAGAAATAGGCGTTTAGGACGCCAGATTATGTTTGGAACGCCAAAATTTGGCGTTCCATATTTATGAAGTATTGCCCGACATAATCGGGCGTCCCATTTTTATCACAGTAGGTATTTTGAGTGACAGCGGCCTAATCTGTGATCTGTACAGCCTGGCTACAGCTCAGAGTAGCCTGGAGCAGTGGAGTGGAAACCCATTGGCTGATTGGCTTAATGTCTGGCATGGATGGTTTAAGATGGTGTGTGGTAGTGTAGCGGTATGAATTCCCTTTGCCCTTTGAACTAATGAGGCTATGTATGTATGTATCCAGTGCAGGAGGCAGGTGGTTGAGCTTAGCTCGTTATTTTACATTTCACCGGCATAGACTTTTTAGCTCTGATGTACATGAAGGATGAAGCACGAGCACAACATAAGCCAAATGTCCATTCTGCTAAGTAGGGCATGTACGCCGAACGCGTTCGGCGCACAATTTTTTCCAGAATTTGGAGCAGGCGCAGAAAATTGAGAGCGCAGCGCCGCGCAGGCGCAGAAAATTTAGAGCGCGGCGCGACAGGCGCAGGCGCAGAAAATTGATAGCACGGCTCAGACTTGCACTACAGCACTAAGCAGCTAAGTCAGTACCGGTAAGTAGACCTGCTACCCGCTACCCCTGGCAGTCTGCCGACTACCGGTAGGCCTAACAGGGTAATGACAATCAGACAATACAGACAGTTAGGTACAATGGCCAAATCTGGCAATGATTGTGATTGCCATATTTGGCAACCAAGCAAAATCTGGCAGACATTTCTGATTGCCTCATTTGGCAACTATATAAAGCCATTGTTGCCATATTTGGCAACTTGGCAGTAAGGGCCAGGTTATACTTATACCGGTAGTGGCATATCTGGCATATTCCAGTATTCTAAGTTCTAACCAACAGTACGTGGTAGGAGATTTCGCGCAGTATTTCTGCTGTGCGCGCCAATCTCGCGCAGAATTTCTGCTGCGCGCGCCAATCTCGCGCAGTTTTTCTGCTGCGCACGCGGATTTTGCACTGTTTTCGACTGCGCAGGCGCACATTTTTTTCTGCGCCGCGTCGCGTTCGGCGCACAAAAAAATCACTTAGCATACGGGCCAAATGTAACTTATTCCATTATATCCGGAAATATGTAATTACTCAATAATTAATTAATTAACTTATATTATATTAATTAAGTTAATTATTGTGAATGAATTCACAATAGGCCTAATTAAGTTAATGAATTTATTACCGTATTTTATTTATATAGGTCTCAATAAGAAGGTGTACTTCAATTCAAAGCTGCCCAAATGTATTAATCTATTAATTTATTTACACGATTGTTGCAGAAATCCGCGTAAATACTTTAATGGAAGTCATGTAATTAACAGTTTTACGTATGCTGGTATGGCCAGATGGCCGCTGGGGGCTACCGTAGTCACAAAATATAATTTAAAATTTATGACATTATACATTAAAATGGTCACACAAAATAAACTGAATAAAAACTGAAAACATTAAACTATCTGGCCAAAGATACATGGCACACGGCAC
Organism: Nemertoderma westbladi; assembly: GCA_032718475.1. NCBI lineage: Eukaryota > Metazoa > Xenacoelomorpha > Nemertodermatida > Nemertodermatidae > Nemertoderma > Nemertoderma westbladi. Next base: position 1,690 of record JAUCBJ010005830.1, on the reverse strand, counting down.
AGGCACATAGTCAAACCAACATCTATTGATGTAATAATACAAGCACACACCTGCATATACATAATACCCCAGTCTGTAGGTGTGAAAGAAAAGCCAGGTCACATCTGCCCTCTATTCATTAACCTGCCCCAGACATTGGGCGCCAGTAAGCTATACCTTACAAACAGTCAACCCAGCCATAGGCAAGCCACCCCTTTATAATTAGCCTAGATCAGTCTCGCACCTATTACAGCGCTCAGCACAGGATACCTAATGTCTGACTGTCAATCAATAAACACCCCAAGGACATAATCTGGCATTCCTTTTTCTGTGGACATAATTTGGCGTTCCATTACGCCTAATTCTGATAATATTTTAAAAGTGAGATAACTTTTTATTCCGTAAGCAATATTTTTTCTTACGAGGTGAAATGTCATTATATTTTGTAAGGAATTCAGTGGTATAAATTTTAAAATGCGACAATTTTGTATCAAATGCGCTTATCATTATTATTTTTTCCTATGTTAGTCGATGGGGAAAATGCAGCAAGATTGGTTCTGGCGACGCCAAATTTTGGCGTTCAAAAGGACAAAATCGGGCGTTGTGTTCCTAACTGATAGTGCGGTTGCGTTTCCGCCAACATCTCTTTCCAAGCTTGGTGAGAATAACACTTCCGGGAAGAAAAATATACTCGATTTATGACTACCATCATCTGATCATATGTTGACGTCACATTAAATAAACACAAATAAACAAAAACACACACAAACAAAAGCAAACAAAACACACAAAAACAAACAAAAGACACATAAAGAAACAAAACACACAAAAACAAACAAAAACACACAAAAACAAACAGAAACACACAAAAACATATATACAATTCACACAAAAACACACAAAAATATACAATTCACACAAAAACACACAAAACAAACAAAAACACACAAAAACAAACAAAAACACATAAAAACAAACATAAACACACAAAATCAAACAAAAACAAACAAAACACACAAAAACAAACAGAAACACACAAAACACAAAAACAAACAAAAACACACAAAAACAAATAAACAAAAACACACAGAAAAACAAACAAAAGCAAACAAAACAAACAAAAACCCAAAAACAAACACAAATATACAAAAACACAAACAAACAAACAAAAGCAAACAAACACACAAAAACAAACAAAAGACACTTAAAGAAACAAAAACAAACAAAAACACACAAAAACAAACAGAAACACACAAAAACATACAATTCACACAAAAACACACAAAAATATACAAAACAAACAAAAACACACAAAACAAACAAAAACACACAAAAACAAACAAAAACACATAAAAACAAACATAAACACACAAAATCAAACAAAAAGAAACAAAACACACAAAAACAAACAGAAAAACACAAAAACAAATAAAAACACACAAAAACAAATAAACAAAAACACACAGAAAAACAAACAAAAGCAAACAAAACAAACAAAAACCCAAAAACAAACACAAATATACAAAAACAAACAAAAACACAAACAAACAAAAGCAAACAAACACACAAAAACAAACAAAAACAAACAAAAGACACTTAAAGAAACAAAAACAAACAGAAACACACAAAAACATCAAATTCACACAAAAACATACAATTCACACAAAAACACACAAAACAAACAAAAACACACAAAAACAAACAAAAGCAA
>JAUCBJ010005829.1:0-19153 GCA_032718475.1 Nemertoderma westbladi | reverse complement strand
TAAAACTATAGGCCTAAGTCCAAGTCTACCGGTATTAGGCCTACTTGGTGCTTGTATATCGATATGCCTCGGAAGTGCTGCGTGCCAGAGCTGCAGAGTGTCGGTCAAACTATAAAAACGCCACACCATGCAGCGTTTTCCGTATTCCAGGGGAGGAGCCCTATCAGCCTATAGATCGTCATGGATTTCCGTATTATCAAAAGTGCGTGCTAATTTGCATGTGACTAAACAAACCGTTGTTTGTGAACTCCACTGGACTGAAAACTATGAAAAGCGCCGTGCTTATCGCTCAATTAAAATTATTCCAGCAGATCCATTGTCTGTGGCCAAACATCGCTCCAAGTTGTACGCCCACGCCCACCCACGCTAACAACCGTCCCCGCAACCGTAAACTCGTTGCATCTATGCGATCATTACAGCCGGACGAGTTACCCCAGTTTCTGCAGGGGGATATTGTGACTTATGCATTAATTCGCTGAACAGCTGCTGATAAACTTAACTGTTTCCAAAATCTTATCGTCTATGAGTGCAATGATGCTGATGGATGTAATGGGAACAATATGACGACTATATTGCAATCGTCTGAACTTATCGGTTCGACGCCAAAATTTATGATGAAGATAAAGACATCGCTGCAGTTCGAATGCTACAGTTATGGAGTCAGAATATCAGTTCCATTATGTGTTACTAATCGTATTATTCTTGCTTCGCGGTGGTCAATTATTGAAAATATTACCTTTCTAACTGTGAAGCTTCTCACAAAGTCGAGATTCTACACGTTGTGGGGTCTTCGAGCAGCACGTGTTCAAATGTTCAATGACTGAGCAGCGACTAATTAACAAATTTATGAGAGAATCATTGACCAGCTACCGACAGACCAATATTGTGACATATATTTTAGTTTAATGTTTGATTCAATTAGAGGCACAAATTAAAAAGGCTACAAATATATAGGGGTGAATAATTAAATTAGTCACCCATTAAAAGGTAGCCAAATATAAGTTGCAATCTATATAAATTGTTAAATTCAGTAGTGTGGGTGTGTATTGATTCCGTAGATTTCATGTTGAAATAGCGTTCATTAATTTAATTTCTATTTAATTATTCAGGCATACTAATACACACATTAAATTAGTTCGTGTGTGTTAAGTGTGTAAGATTTTATTGTTTCGTCACGAAACCATTAGGGCACAGAAACTGACGGATTCTTCGCGAATTTCGCAAACGTCGCAAACTTCGGGAATTTTTTCTACAATTTTGACTCCTTAAGCAAAAGAGTCCCGAATGAGTTTTTTAACCTTTATTTTTTGTGATTTTGAGTGCTTTTTTATATTAGTGAATGTTCTAGAACCTTAGTAGATTTTTTATGGTAGCTAGTATTTTTTACTATCTAGTAATTTTTGGAAATTATTTTGGTCATTAATATATTCTTCAACAGTTTAACCTGAAATATCATGGACTTTCACATTTTTTATAATTTCAAAAAATACTAGCTAGCAAAAAAACACTAGCTATCATAAAAAACATATCTACTAATGTTGTAGAACTTTCACCAATACCAAAAAAATTAAAAAACTCTAAAAAAGGATTGGTGAAAAATGGCTGGGGTGTCGACAGGGCGAAGTAGGGACCGTGTTGCTTAACCCCTTAGAGCCTATGACGTCCACTGCACGTCACAATGGACAGCACGAAGACGTGCAGTGCACGTCATGCTGGAATACATGTTTTATTAGAAGGCTCTTGGAGAAGGTATACTGGTGGATAGTATTAATGACATTTATTGCTCTTCGTGGCAAAAAATCCATTCTGTACTGTAGATAGGCTGTATTGTAGACTGTATTATTAGTGTTAGGTATATGGCGTAATGCCAACCACAGTGCAGTAGTTCAGACTGACAGAGAGACCGACAGACAGACAGACTAGATTTATGTAAACGTGTAAACTGACACCAAAAAAGAAATCAGCAACCCTTAAAACCCCCATAACGAGAATGTTGGTTAGTTAGTATACTTTCTTAAGTTTTCACAGACTGACTGACAGAAAGACCGACAGCCAGACAGACTAGATTTTTTTAAACGTGAAAACTGACATCTGAAATAAAATTAGCACCCATTAAAACCCCATAACGAGAATGTTAGTTAGTTTGTATTCTTTTTTAAGTTTTGACAGACTGACTGACTGACAGAAAGACCGACAAACAGACAGACTAGATTTATGTAAACCTGTAAACTGACATCAGAAATGAAATCAGCACCCCTTAAAACCCCCATAGCGAGAATGTTAGTTAATTTGAATTATCTTTTATGTTTTGACAGACTGACTGACAGAAAGACCGACAGACAGACAGACTAGATTTATGTAAACGTGAAAACTGACATCAGAAATGTAATCAACACTCTTTAAAACCCCCATAGCGAGAATGTTAGCGACAAGTTTTAATGATTAACCATATTTCGTAAGATATATTTTAAAACATTTATTTAATGCAATAACTGAATAACCAGATAACGGAAAGACAAACCGAATTGAAACTTTTAATTACTAATAATAATTGTGGTGAGAGGTGATGGAAATCAAGAATATATGTTATGTTATGGAGCACGCGTTGGTTGGCACAGGCAAATGAATTGATGTCTGTTGAGATGTATTGAAGGAGCACTATTCCTTCTACTGGACTACTATGTCCTTGTGTACTAGCCTAGGCTACTGGCTTGGTCAAAGACTTTAGCTTGCAGTAATGTAAAACTTCAAGAAATATTATTGGGCACGGCTGCCCTTGCCGTGCCTTAGGCTCTATGGGGGAGGATGGAATCAGCGTATGAATTTACAATGTTAATTATGTTTAAATCAATTAAAAATACATCATTTATTAACGCAAATCACTTGAAAAAATAAAAAACTATAATGGAATGGGGTACATGGATTCCAGATATCTAATTTCTGTGCAAAATAACTTTAATCGTATGGTGCTAAACAATTAATTTCCATGGAGAGACCGTTCAAAATGACTCAACCATACAATTTAGCAGTTAGCTGAAGATATTAACTTCGATTATGGCTTCCGACATTTATGGCTTCCGACACACTGACACACACACACACAGACTTTTGAAAAACTGCCATAGTGTAATTATATCAGTTCGCTGATGGCTCGCCATACGTGTCTCGCCCCACACGAACATTTGACGTGTATGGCTCCAGTTTCTGTGGGAGATAAAGCGCTGGGATCCTGAAACATTGGTTCAGCTTTCGAGTATTATGCCACTAGCCGTTGCTTATACCGTAAACTTAGAGAAGATTTTAAACTGCCAGGAGTGCGAACTTTACAACGAATCACATCTTCCGTCTCACATGCTGATGACTCTATGTTTTTATTTAGCGTTTTTAACAAACTTCCAATCGAGCAACGTCGTTGTATAATTCTTCTCGATGAAATTTATGTTAAAGCTGCATTGAGATATGTAGGTGGAGAACTATTTGGAGAGGCTGCTAATTCCCCAGGACAATGATGTGCTAATGATATGTTTTTCAATTAAAGCAATCAAGTTGTGCTAATGATATGTTTTTCAATTAAAGCAATCAAGTTGTGCTAATGATATGTTTTTCAATTAAAGCAATCAAGTTGTGCTAATGATATGTTTTTCAATTAAAGCAATCAAGTTGTGCTAATGATATGTTTTTCAATTAAAGCAATCAAGTTGTGCTAATGATATGTTTTATTTATTGCCATACAGTAAAGTTAATTACGTTAAGTGTGAAGTTATCAGGCTATTAGTCGAGTCAATCTAGCAAAAAACCCATAAGTATTTCGCAATCAATCCGAACCACACATTTTCGATTCTATATTACCTTATTAATATTAATGACCAAAAAAAAGTTGGTGGGCATCATTCGTGCCAGAAATAATTAACCAACCAGAACGCAGACAGCCAGTTTTGGCGGGACGGTTTAAACTTTGAAGGGCATTTTCTCGGAATGACATTTTTCATTTTCAAATTACTACTCCTCCGTCATTTTTCAACCAATTTTCTTCTTTTATGGCTCATTCGAACGAGCTTTGGAAGCTCTTTAAAAGTTATCTTATGGAATTTTGATAAATATTACAATTTTTTATAATTAGCCAATTTTAATTAAAAATATGATAATTCATTAATTAAATTAATTAATTAAAATAAAAATGGCTAATTAAAAATTCTATAAGATAACTTTTGTAGAGTCGATCACGCTGAGTCCAAAAAAGTTGGTTTCAAGAAATTTGGATCAAAATTGAGGGACTAGTAGCAATTTTAGTGAAATCTTTAATTCCGCCGCCATCCGCTAGGGGGAGGCTACAAATTTTCAAATTTTACTATAAAGGCTATTTGGCCTTCCATACAGTTGTTGACCATGACAAAATAGCAATATTATCATTTAACACTATTTGACAGCCATTTTAAAAAAAGGTTCATGGGGGGGGGGGGGGGGGTATACCCCCCCCCCCCCCCCCCTTAAGCTAACTGTTGTAAAAAAATTATACAATTCCACTGCAACACCAATAAGACCAATTTCAATTAATTATAATGCAGCAGATTAACAGACAAACTGTAATCAATGACATAAAGTTTCATAACGTATGCAATGCATGCATCCTACGGAAAACGTATTTAGTCCATAGTTATCAGGTTTTGTGATGATGACACCACCACTAATAGTTATAGGTAGGTTATTACAGGTCGGCCGCCAAGTCAGAATCGTACCTGCACGTTGGCACGGCCTGTAATATAGTAGGCTATGGTTTAAACCCATGAAACCGTTTGTTACAGTATAATGAGGTCAGGGGTTGTTCAGTGTTCCTGTTCCCCTCGCATATTAATACTAAGGTTATTTATTTGTTTACCTGTGGATGCTGTTACGCATATCCTACATACTGACATGTAGGTCAGATTCAGACTGTCGACCACCTTGGTGCCCGTGTAGCCGGCCACACTAGCTTTTCGTATCTGGTCACTGCCCCCCCCCCCCCCCCCCCCCCGTAAGCATTCTACTATTTTCGTGCTCAGCAAGTCCATTGGCCACGGTTTTGATGATTTTTTCCAACTTCAAAATTATTATTTTTTATTATTATTATTTCAAAAATAATCATCCCCCTGTGGAATCTGTCCCCTCCGTCTCATTCTCCTAGGTGCTAGGATATCCCCCCCCCCCCCGAACATAATCTCCTTAGTAGAAATGGCCTCCCCTCAGGAAAATTCCCCCCCCCCCCCATTTTCCAGCACACCACCACCCTGCCAGCTGCCTATTATTCCAGTTTTCGCCTATTGCAGTACCGGTACCGGTATTCCTGTATTCTGGTATTGCGCTGTTATGGTTACCCGGTTATGGTTACCGTACTGCAGTACTGCCTTTGAGCCTATTGCCTACCGGCTGATTTTGGGGACCGACCTTTTTCAACCGTTTCTAGTTGTCATTCTACAGCTGCGTACCGGCTGACCGGTACCTATTGCTTGACTCTTGACTGGTTGACTGCCTGATTTTTTGGTTATAGAGTGTCTACTGACTGTCTGACCATGTGACTAGGCCTACTGAATAATCCCCGGACATAATCTCCTTAGTAGAATTTGCCTCCTCTCAGGAAAATCCCCCCCCCCCCCCCCCCCCCCCATTTTCCAGCACACCACACTGCCAGCTGCCTATTATTCCAGTATTCGCCTATTGCTGTATTGCAGTACCGGTATTCTGGTATTCCTGTCTGGTATTGCAGTTGATGGCTATGCTGTTACCTGGTTATGGTAACCTTACTGCCTTTGTGCCTATTGCCTAGCAGCCTAGTGCCTACCGGCTGATTTTGGGGACCGACCTTTTTCAACCGTTTCTAATTGTCATTCTACAGCTGCGTACCGGTACCGGTACCTATTCCTTGACTGCCTGATTTTCTGGTTATATCAGTATATGGTGTGTACTGACTGTCTGACCATGTTACTACTGAATGTTGACCATCCCTCATCGTTTTCCTCAATTGGCAAAGTGACCGTTTATTGTTTTTGGTTAGAAAAGCACCCGCCTCTGTAACCTGCTGCTTTCCATCAATGTGTAAAGTGGCCGTTTATTGTTTCGGTTAGAAAAGCCTGCCTCTGTAACCTGCTCCTTTCCATCAATTGGTATATATCTATATTGGAATAACTTTGGAATAATTCTATATTTTATATAGGGGCCTAGTCATCTTTGCAATATAGGCCTATAAATATCCTGAACCAAAGATCTTTTCACAAAACAGATGGAGGTGGGGGTGAGGGCATAATCTTTAAACCATAAATCTTATAAAGATTTTGCCCGTGTGGTCATACTCGTAGGATATTCTGACCGGGGGGCATAATCTCCTAGGAGATTTTGACTGGGGGGCAATTTCTCCTGCTAAACCGGATTAAGCATGTGTTGCCCCTAGGCAAAGACAAATTTGAGGCCCCAGACCAAAATATTTTCAGGTGAGGGGGGGTGGGTGTGTTGGTGGTGGGATTTTAGTATTTATTTCGCATAAAATATTTCATTTATAAAATACTTATAAAATATTATTAATTATTTCTCGTGTGTTTGTAGAGTACTCGGGAAGGGAATGTACCGTAGACAGGTAGATGAGGCCCCTGGTTTTCGGGAACAAATGTTATCATTATTATTTAAATTTACTTTAAATTTTCTTTTTGTGGCTACTGACTATATTTATACCGGTTTAAATATTTATATATTTATGCATTGTTTTATTTTTAATGCATATAATTTTTTTTGAGGCCCCAGTTTGCCTCTAGGTTAATCCGACCCTGCTGGTAGGCCTACCGATATTAAAGAGACTCTCTACAACCGTTAACTCCGCCCTACTCTAAACACCCAGTACAGCTCATAGATCACATCATAGATCATAGACACTTACCCATAGATCTTATTAGTCATGATATTTTTGGTAATCAATATTATTGGATTCACAAACTAATACTGCTTCTACCCACTAACCTGACTCTCCACCATTACTTTTTTGGTCCAATTATAATGGCACTGGCACTGCCAGAGCCTGTGCCGAATTACATTGTATGGTGTAAGTTATGTATTTGTTCTATGTTGCTACTCAGGGCTGGAAAGATAGATTTTGATAGTGATTTAATTACTCTAGGCCTATCAGATTGCAGCTCATATAATAATTACTAAAGATACACAAAAGCTCCAGGTTCTCTCATTGGATGCCATGGCGGGTTGTTCGTTGTTAACCCATTGTCTGTAGCCAGCTTGCTGCTAATAGGCTAGGCGCTGGCGCTGATGGTTGCTTGCGCTGGTATCCATATCTAAATATTATTTTTTGTAACTTCATTAACTTCAACCTTAAGTTTTTGACATATTTATGCCTACAAATTGTCAATTAGACAACTTTAATTAAATCCGACAAATTTATTGGCATGTCAAAATCGTAACGACAACAACTTTGCTATTATTGACCCACTCACTTATCAGAGTGTTAGTTCGCCAAGGCTCCGCCAACTTCGTGGCTCGCCCCACATACTCTTCAACAATATTGATTTTACTTTAAGTACTAAATTAACTTTCACTTTGTTATATGTCCCCGACACCCAGTTATGGGTTTCCCCCCCCCCCCCCCCCAGACATTAAGGTCACCCATACGGGCCTGATTGCACCAGAGCACTCCAACTAGTTGAATTGCACTTACACAGAACATAAGCTATCAATGGAATGTGAATACAATGGAGTGGCCAGAGAGATGCCTTGATATTTTATTAGTATTATTATTTATTGACAGACAAGTAATTAAAAATATATAGCACGTCACAAACTCCACTATTACACTGTCCAAATTATTCAAATATGTAAACTATATATTTCAAGCCTAACTATATATAAACCCAGCCAAGCCAAGCCAACCAACTCTTCCTTCCCTCTTTGCAATGTAGTTTGTAGCCCGCCAACTGGGTGATTGACAGCTTACACAAGATGCCTAACTACTAGCGAGGTATTGTTACTACAACCCCTTTCCATTGTAAAGTTCCAGTATTCTCTGAATCAAATGCGCTGACTATTATAGTTTCTGGTAGGCCTATACTGGTAGAGGGATAGAGGCCCCATGTTCTCAGTAGCTACCGGCGTATCTGTTATATCTATTGTATTTGGCTCTAATTCTAAGCGAATAATATTACAACGTCCAGTTATAAGGCGCTCCACTCCCGTAAGCATTGTAGCAGCTGCATTCAGTATTACAGTCAGCCAAACCCAGAAAGTATATAAAACCCACAACTGGTGGGGTTTGTGTCATTAATTTCAATTATATTTGTACTCTAATACTAATTAAGTCTCACATTTATACGTCAGTTAGTCCGAATTGTATTAAAATTAAATATGTCTTCGAATACTTTGAGTGACGCTGCTTGGGATTTACTGGATCGTATCATGGCAGATGAAAGTGATTCTCAGTCCGGTGATGAGGAACAAGAGAACTGCTTCGCTCCACCAACTGTTAATAAAGAAATCAACACAAACAGCGGTATAAACGTTAGGCCTATCAGTTTTAAATCGGAACCTATTTGCAGTACTTCTGAAAATATATCTCAAAAGATCAAACAAGAGTTCTGTACAGATGAACAATATTATAATAATCAAATAGGCACAAACAGCGGTATAAACGTTATCAGTTTTAAATCAGAAGCGGGAGCTATTTGCGGTACTTCCGAAGATAAATCTCGAAAGATCAAACAAGAGTTCTGTACAGATGAACAATATTCTAATAATCAAGTCGGTAACACAAACAGCGGTATAAACGTTATCACTTTTAAATCAGAAGCGGAACCTATTTGTGGTAATTCAGAAGATACATCTCGAGTTGTAAGACAAGATTTATGTATTGAGAAACAATCTGTTGGTGAAGTAGACATTTCGGTTAATACATGTAAACAATTTAAATGTGTTTATTGTGATAAAGTTTATAAACTCCAGCAAAAATTAAAGATCCACATACAATCAGTACATAAAGGTATCAAGTATAATTGCGGTTCTTGTGACAAACAATTTAGTGTCAAAGGATATCTGAAAAAACACATGGAATCAATTCACAGAGGCATCAAGTATAAATGCGTTTCCTGTGACAAACAATTTACTCAAAAAAGACATATAAGGACCCACATGGAATCAGTACATAAAGGTATAAAGTATAAATGTGAATCTTGTGACAAACAATTTCATCAAAAAAGACATATAAGGACCCACATGGAATCAGTACATAAAGGCATCAAGTATGATTGTGGTTCTTGTGACAAACGATTTAGTGGCAAAGGAGGCCTAAAGAAACACATGGAATCAGTACATAAAGGCATCAAGTATGATTGTGGTTCTTGTGACAAACAATTTACTCAAAAAGGACATCTAAAGAGACACATGGAATCAGTTCATAAAGGCATCCATAAAGGTATCAAGTATAATTGCGGTTCTTGTGACAAACAATTTAATGACAAACAGATGCTAAAGAGACACGTGGAATCAATTCATAAAGGCATCAAGCATAATTGCGGTTCTTGTGACAAACAATTTAGTGACAAACGGACTCTAAAGCGACACGAGGAATCAATTCATAAAGGCATCAAGTATAATTGCGGTTCTTGTGACAAACAATTTAATGGCAAACGGACTCTAAAGAGACACGAGGAATCAATTCATAAAGACATCAAGTATAATTGCGGTTCTTGTGACAAACAATTTAATGGCAAACGGACTCTAAAGAGACACGAGGAATCAATTCATAAAGGCATCAAGTATAATTGTGGTTCTTGTGACAAACGATTTAGTGGCAAAGGAGTCCTAAAGAAACACATGGAATCAGTACATAAAGGCATCAGGTATGATTGTGGTTCTTGTGACAAACAATTTACTTACAAAGGACATCTAAAGAAACACCTGGAATCAGTTCATAAAGGTATCAAATATAAATGCGGTTCTTGTGATAAACAATTTACTCAAAAAGGACATCTAAAGAGACACATGGAATCAGTTCATAAAGGCATCCATAAAGGTATCAAGTATAATTGCGGTTCTTGTGACAAACAATTTAATGACAAACAGATGCTAAAGAGACACGTGGAATCAATTCATAAAGGCATCAAGCATAATTGCGGTTCTTGTGACAAACAATTTAGTGACAAACGGACTCTAAAGCGACACGAGGAATCAATTCATAAAGGCATCAAGTATAATTGCGGTTATTGTGACAAACAATTTAATGGCAAACGGACTCTAAAGAGACACGAGGAATCAATTCATAAAGGCATCAAGTATAATTGCGGTTCTTGTGACAAATGATTTAGGTTACAAATAAGTAACCTGTGATGTCAACATAAAAACTGGGGTACCTCGGTCTGTCTGTCCGTCTATAGGATGTACAAACTATAGATGTGTGGGCGTTATTATCTAAAACTGAAAGTAATTATCCAAACTGAGTTGATGTAGTATTTAGATTAATGTTTTATATAAATTTAACTATATTATTCTATAATATCACAAAATTTAAGGTAACTCAATGTAAAATATCTATGTAATTGTACAATGTGTAAGTTCCATCAACGACTCTTATTATAGAGTATTTGCTTTTCTAATAACCTGCGACCGCGAGCGAGTCTATATCAGGACCTAGCACTGACCCCTGGGGTAATACAAACTTCAGGGCAAGTGTATGTGAGAAACATTTTAAGAAATATAAATATTTTTTTACCGGATTCTGGATCAAAATTTAATGGCGATTTCAAAACTGAAAACGAGATAGCGAGATCTCTTTTAGTTATCGTGTTATAGCTGTCTGTCTGCCTGTCAGTCGGATTTGTCTGACAAAATTAAAGAAACACATGCATTGTAAAATTTTCGCTTGGGATTTTTCCTGTTTAGTGATCTCATTTCTAATGTCGATTATAATGTTTCATGTTTTCTAGATTGAATGTCTTTCTGTCTGCCTGCATGTCTATCTGTTTGTCTTTTGCCCTGTCTGTCTGTCAGTCAAAAATCATGAATAATATACACAACTGAAAATTTGTTATAGGGGTTTTCCTGGTCAATGATTGCATATCTGATGTTTGTTTTAACGTTTAAAGGATTCTTAGACGGTCTATCCGGCTGTCTGTTAAATTTTGACGAATAGACCGACAGGTATACAGACCAACATAAAGCCATTATATTTGAATACTGACTCCAGAAATGGAATCACCGACCAGGAAAACCCCTTTAAAGTGTTATCGAGGTCGTGTCCTTTCCTAAATTTCGACTAATGAACAGACATATTGTCTGATAAACAGACAGACTGCCAGTAAGACAGCCAGTAAGACAGTCTGAAATAACTTAAAACAGGAAAAATCCCATAACCTAAATTTCAGTTCGGTAGTGTGTTTCCTCAATTAATGACTTACAGACAGACTGAAGAACATACATAAACAGACAGACTGACCGTATGGAATTCATCAAACATTAAAATTGACAGCAGGAATGCAATCACAACCCCGGAAAACCCCCATATCGAAAATTTGAGTTAAGAACTATTAATCCTTATTTTTGGAATATAATTTCAATTATCCCTCCATTTAACAAAAACTGGTTGGAAGGTTCGAAAACTTTAAATGGCTTTATCTCAGAAATTTATCTTTCGTTTTTATTTTTTACTTATGTACCTGTTTCTCTGGAACCACTGGACCAAATTGCATGAAATTTTCAATATATATGTTCTTCTAATAAAATCCTTAATAGGTCACAGTTATCATTACAATATTTAAATGTGTTTGTCTCGAAATTCATATTCAGAATGGAACCGTATTTACTCGAACAAGAGCGCACCCACCATTTATCATCTTACGCCCAAATGCTCTTATTCGAGTAAAGCTTCCCTAATTGGAAGCCCATGAATGTCACCACTAAACCAAGCTGCTGCTAGATTGCATAGATAATAAGAAAACGCACATTCGGTTTTCATTGAAATTTGTATCTTTTTTACTTTACTTTTGTATCTTTCTTATTATTAGCAGAAAAGGCGCAAAATTCAAAATTGAAATTTCACTTGCGGTGTTTTATCATCACGTAGGCCTATAGGTAAACCCTAAGTAAACGTGACTACACTTTTAATTTTTAATTAGGGTTTGGGCAACTTGATTACTACAGTATCAAGGTCCAAAACTAATAAAAAAAATAATCAAAAATACAATGTTTTAAAAATAATACCCATTTCGACCAGTGTTATTGTTTTATTAAACTATACTCTATACTATAACAATACTGTTTCAAGTGCTAATAATAATAATAAAATATTTACATAGCGCCTTATTATCATTGTGTTCAAGGCGCTTAAAAACTCAATAAAAACAGGCAATGAATTAAAAACAGATATGTATGGGTATGCATATACAGTATATAATATTAACAGAATTATTTAAATTCGAGTTTGAAGTAGTGGCTTTTCAATGACGTTTTAAAAGAGTTCACAGATGGTGAATTTCGTACAGTTGAAGGGAGCTCATTCCAGACATGTGGTGTAGCAACACTAAACGCACTCATTCCGTATGTGTCCAAACGGAACTTGGGTACAACCAGCAGTCCACTGTTTCGTGACCGGAGATCACGAATTGGCTCAAATATAGTGAGTTAAATCACTAAGATACGACGTAGCTAGGCCATGGAGACATTTATATGTAAATAAGCCAATTTTAATTATTTTATAATTAATTCGTCTCAGTACTGGTCACCAGGGGGTAATACAGTATGTTCCCGCTTTCTGATTCCATAAAGCAGTCGTGCTGCACTATTCTGTACATTTTGGAGTTTCTCGCGTAATTTAGAAGGGAGACCGTAATACAAAGAATTACATGAGTCCAATTTGCTCGAGATTAGTGCATGAATAAGAGTTGAAATGTCATGAGATCCAATATTCCGCCTTACTGTATTTTCGCAAAGTTTCGCAGGTGTTAGAATGACTCACGTACTATCTTATTAATCTGCTTTTCACAAATTAAATGACTATCCATCTCAAATCCAATATTCCTCCCAGACTTACTACATAGCACGCGATCTGAACTAACTCGTCTAACGGGGTCCACTAATTGGGTGATTGGAACAATAAGATTTCTGTCTTTTCATTATTAATCTGAAGAAAATTATTTTTCATCCACATTTTTTATATCCATTAAGCAATTTTCAGTTCTTCAAGATACTCATATTGGGGTGTGGGATCATCCATTCAATTAGTTAATCAAATTTATACAGTAGATATTAATATCTAATGCTCTACCACCCACAAGCTAGTGCTGATACTGCAATTACGACCGATGCCTCTGGTTGGGGCTGTAGGCCTACTGTACTGGAGCAATTAATAGATAAAGAATGGCGCCCGGTCGCATTCTTTTCAAAGAAATTACGTCCAAGCGAAACTACTTGCAATAGTGCTCAGCATTAAACACTTTAGGTACTTTGTCGAAGGGCGAAGGTTTAACATTTATACGGACCATAAACCCCTAACATTTGCATTAAAGTCAGGCCGCGATACATTAGGGGCCGTTCACAAATCCGCTGACACTTTTTCAGGCCATTTTTGACCCCCCCCCCCCCCCCCCCCCCTCGTATGACACCTTGATGACACTTTGGTTTGACCCCTCCCCCCCTATGCTGACGCGTCAGCTTTAATATAATGCGATAAAAAGAATTACAATGTCGTATGGCAGTACTTCTCAGGATTAATTACTTCTTGATTCTTTTGAAAGTCTGAGTAATTCATAACAAAACTTGATTAAACACAAATCGTCATTTTTGACACCATGGGTCTTCTAGTGTTAAACATACAAGAAAACGTTTTGTACCTACACTTAAAACTCAATTGCCTTAAATTTATTAAAGTTGTTACAATTTAATTGTAACAACTTTAATAAATTTAAGTCAATTATTTTCAAAGTTTTATTCACTACAGTCCATCTCGACAATTTTATAATGTTAGGTACAAGGTACATATTGCTTATGTACTGTACCGACAGATGGCACTACTAAAATATGTTGGGTGCATACTGACAAACTCATCTTGCTTTATTTGACACCAGAGTTTATACTGAGAAAAAAGAACCAAAAAGGAAAGAAAGGTATGAAAAGCACATTTTATAAAAAATCAGCTGACACCTTGGCTATACCCCTCTCCCCCCCCTGATGACACTTTAATGACACCCCTCATTGACCCCTCCCTCCCCCCTCGGTGCGTCAGCTGATTTGTGAACGGCCCCTACAACCTCGACAATCACGCCAATTGTCCTTCATATCAGAATTTACTTGCAAGATATCCCACATTTCAGGGAAAGACAATTTAGTCGCAGACTCATTATCCCGAGCTACACTATCAACCAATACAATACAGTCATCAACTGTCGATTATACTCTATTGGCAGAGGCTCAAGAAATCGATCCCGAAATTCAAGCTTCTAGAACTGCTATAACAAATTTAGTTCTCTGGGATGCCCCTATAGAAAATTCCACACATAGAGTATTATGTGATATATCGACTGGAGTTGCTAGACCATTAGTGCCTCAAAGTTGGCGACGATCAATTTTTGAAACACTCCACAGCCTTAGCCATCCTGATGTTAAGTCAACACGCAAATTAATAACATCGCGGTTTGTATGGTATAAAATCAACCGTGATATTACCGCATGGACGCAAACTTGACAACTGTACAATGTCAAAAATCAAAGATACATCGACATACAAACTCAGGGATTTATCGCTTCGACGCTCCAGATCAACGATCTTCTGATATTCACGTCGAGATAGCCCAGTGAAAAGTGCGCAAGCGTATCGCAAGCGTGCAACGCAGGCGTATCTCAAGTGATTCCCAAGAGTTATGGCCCGACCTTTACGCAAGCGATTTACTTGAGTTATGTCACATAAATATCGCAACAACTTGCGTTCAGTCGCATGAAACTCACATGCGATTAACTTGCGACTTTCAAGCGTCATGACGCATAAATATCGCAAAAATCTACTGGTTGTGATTTTTGTGTAATACATTGAGACCTTTTGTGACAGAAAATATGATACAGCCACTACTGTTTGATACTATGGGCTTCCGTATCATCTGCCTACTGTACTTACCTTACATTACATTACACATTACACCTTCTAGACATAGAACATTAGACATGCTGTATGAATCAATACTAGAAATGGTTGGTTATATACAAGATAATACAAATAGATTAGAATAACCATGATACACTTTTATCTATTCCATATAATTTTCAATTCTATAAAATATATTAATATAATCTCTGTATTCGACAGCCATATTAGATAATTCGTATTCATCCATTTTGTATTTTAAAACTATTTATTTCTTGATAGGCAACTTTATTTTAATTAATATTCTTTAGTGTAATTATAAACATGCGATTCGCATGGGAATTAACTCTTGAGAATCTCATGGTGTAAAACATGCGTAAAATAAGTGTTAAATGAGGTGTGATTCCCATGCGATTTTCATGCACGGAATCACATGCGAAAAATAAGTTGTGAATCGCATGCGTGGAATCGCTTCCCTATTTTACATGTGATTCACATGCGAATCACAAGAGTTTTATCGCTATTTATTGAGCCGCAATAAAAACGCATGACGCATTGAAATCACTTGCGATACGCATGCGCATTTTTCACTGGGAGTGGGTCCATTGCCATGTTAACAAGGATACACATAATAATTTATTTACCTGTATAGACAGATACACCAGATGGGCTGAAGCTGTTCCAATGGAAAACTCTTTGACTGAAACTTGCGCCAGGGCTTTGCTGTCTCAGTGGATCTCTCGATTCGGAGTACCGATGTGTTCATGAACCAACCATTAAGATCGCGTTACGGTCGACCAATAAAAACTCCCGTCCGTTAATTACTAACTAACTATTATCTAATAATTATAATTCTATATTGTTATCGTGTGTAAAAGCTTTTGTGGGATAACTGATTCGTTTGCCTTGCTGGCCAGTTCCCCCCCGGTCGCTAGAATACTCTAAAAGGGATCTATAGCTAAAATAGTGCAAGCTACCAGCTTATTGGCTGATGGGCTGTACGAAGGTATCTGGGTTCTGTTCGATCGGCCAACCAGCTTAGGGAGGTTGCCTCAGCCCTGCTGTCCGTATCGGCCAATAGAATTTGAGTGGGCGTTGATTTTGACCTATCCCAGAGCTACTGAACTGAATTTCCTATTTGTATGCTCATCCTCTGTGTTGGACGGGAGCTTCGGGGAATAAGGGTAGTTGGTATCCTCGTATAGTCAGGTAGTCATATGATTCTTCATATGATTCTGTTGTTGTGTTCCCATTTTTCGCCATAACACCGGCTTTTGGGAAGAACTCTAGTAAAACTGCTTAAATTATCGAAAGTATAACTGTTACCTCACTAACTAATCTCACTTAATTTAACTGCACTAATCATATTGTTTGTACTGTTATTTACCGTCAGTTATTAATTGTATAGATTTGTTGATGAAATATTGCCCTTTGGAGAATACGGATAAATCACCCAAAATTCCCAATTTTCTTGATACACTACAGGTTAGAGAGACAGGCTATATATAACAATTGCGATTTATATCAATGTGGTGTGTATTGAATCAAATGTTATTTAGCAGACACTACATGAGTCAATTGCTGTTCTCTTTATGTGTGATCAAATATACTGACGGTCGGCAGAATAGTGTGCATGATTGTGATTGGTAACAAAGCATTTCCTAAAGAATGCGCCTTATACTTTAATTATAAGCATTATCGTTGCGTTTAGTATAAGTCCTAGCTCTGTTTAAATAGATAGAGCGCCACGTCCAAAAGGAACTGTTAATATTTCCCGAAAGCCAATAATATCTGTCAGAAATTAATTATTAACGATCAATCGAATAATACAGTAGGTTTACACTGCAACCTTACACTGCAATAATAAAATTTAAGCATCCGAATTCAGCCTCCCGGGTGTTTCCATCGGGTGAATGATCGCGCATGGGCTGGCTTCGGCTAATGTTTTTGTTTATTAGCATAAAATATTGTCGTATGCTAAAGGTGTTTTAATTAACTAAAAGACATATAAATTTTGGCAGGTTAAACTGCTAAAGGTCTTCAAAAGCGCGAACAGTAACAGTTATCGATCTTATTGCAGTAAGCAATAAGGTTGCAAAATACCGTAGTGACCGGTAAACCTGAACCGGTACTTCTGTAGGTCAGTAGGCCCAACTGCCAGAACCGGTACTGCTGTAGGTCCGTAGGTC
This sequence comes from Nemertoderma westbladi, assembly GCA_032718475.1. NCBI lineage: Eukaryota > Metazoa > Xenacoelomorpha > Nemertodermatida > Nemertodermatidae > Nemertoderma > Nemertoderma westbladi. The sequence goes on along the minus strand of JAUCBJ010005829.1, from coordinate 1,876 downwards.
CAACTGCCAGAACCGGTACTTCTGTAGGTCTGTAGGCCCAACTGTCCTAACCGGTACTGCTGTATAAGTATATTAGTATTATTCGAATTTGATTAGTGCATACCGGTAGGCTGTTTAAGAGATTAGGGACTGTACACCCCTTGTTTCTTTTGGAGCTTACTTATTTCTGTCGGTTTTATTTCCTAGTAAGTTAATATTGAGCTGAAGACGTGTAAGTCTGCTCAGATTGTTCAGATAATTGTAGGCTGAGCTGCTGTCTGACTGTTGTTGAGTTTGGAGAGATTACGGCGTGTGTAGAGTTTGTCTGATAAAGTGCCGTTAGTAAGTTGGGGCAGCCATATGCTGTAAGGTCAATCCCCTCTTAAAGAATAAGTCGTACTACCGTGTTAGAACGCATACTAACTAACAGTTTCAGAATCTGCATATACTGTAGTTTATTTAGGCTTGATCGTGGTCTGCCAGCATTTTGGCCTGTGTTTGTTTGTGTGGTCTGTTCAGGTACCGTAATAGTTATTACTCAAATATTTTGTAGGCTGGATTGTTGTCTAGCTATTCTTAGGTCTGAAGGGATTGCTGCGTGTGTAGAGTTTGTCTGATAAAGTGCCGTTAGTAAGTTGGGGCAGCCATATGCTGTAAGGTCAATCCCCTCTTAAAGAATAAGTCGTACTACCGTGTTAGAACGCATACTAACTAACAGTTTCAGAATCTGCACATACTGTAGTTTGTTTAGGCTTGATAGTAGTCTGCCAGCGTTTGGTTTGTATTTTGTTTGAGTATTCTGTGCGGGTAGCGTAATATTTATTATTCAGAGTTTATGCGATTATTCGCAACATTCATGTCCCCAAGTTTATTCCTACAGTAATTGTGCTTGTTATACATACCGTTATAGTTAAATTAACCCCGGTACTACACGGGCTGCTTGGCGTAGGACAAGACTGGTGACTTTGTGCTCTGGTCACTCCAGCAGATGCCGTGGTTCTTTTAACTGTTCAAGTATATTTAACTACTGATTATTTGTTGTACCGGTACTTGTACCTAATTTAGGGTTTAGTGTACAGTGCTTTCCGGAGTAATTAGTGTGTAGGCAGTATATTTGTGTTGTAAAGTGGTTGATAGGCACATTCGTTAGCTCTATTAACTTCTAGGTAGGAACACTCCGTGATACATAACGTAGTACCTATAGCGATACGGTTATAGGTCGTCAGGCGGTGGTATTTTCCTATCTGGACAACGCAGTATATTTACTACTACTTATTATTTCAAATACCGTAGTACCCTGTCCGTTGTAATAACCAGAAATCTAACCCTTTGTTAGGCTGGTTTGTAGACTTCCTGTAAAATTACCCTAAAAAAAATTCGTACGTAATATTTTGTTGTGTTTAATTAGAGAATTAATCTCACCCATATCGTAAGTAATTTGTAGTATTAAGTAACTTAGGTAAATTAGAATTATCAGTTTTAGTGTCTCAATAAGTAACACTTCACTGAGAGCGCACAGCTTCTGTGTAGTGACCCCCCAGAAATAATAACATTTATTTCAAATATTGACAAAACCCATTTAAACGGGTATATATCTATTATAAATCAACTCAAACGATTTATAAATAGTAGGCCTGCCATACAACAATTAGGTCTCAATAGCAGTTGGACTACTGCTTAAACAACGGTAATAAAGTAAGTTAAAGTAACCAAGTAACCTTAAAATATTCAGAAATTCAATTATTCTAAAAATAATTGACATACCGGTACTTACCATAGGCTTATTATATTTATTTCTATAAATTTGAGCTGAAATCATACCGGTATTCTGTAATTAATTCTAGTTCATAATTATACTTATATATACTATAAGTGTAAGCTGTATACCGGTATTCAC
>JAUCBJ010005828.1:0-61590 GCA_032718475.1 Nemertoderma westbladi | reverse complement strand
GGAGATCTGGAGATGGATGAATTTTTATTGCGTCCAGTCCCCCCCCCCCCCCCCCCCCCCCCCCTGTCTGGAAGCTCGGTTGGTAAATAGTGTCGCTGCTCGCTCGCAGACAAACTATCTCAAGTATGTGTTAGGTAATTAAATAATGGAGAGTGAAGGTCATCATCACCCACTGATAAAGTTCCAATAACAGCAGGAAGCCATCGAATAACAAGGCATGGAAGCGGATTTGAATCGCGGACCCCAAACTGTGCAACTGACGTCCAGCCCAGGTATCCAATCTTTCAGTGATGTTTCCTCTATCGGTCCCTACTAGGAACCAAACGATAATGTTTCCCAACAGTACCGGTACGGTACTGAACTGTACCGACATAGAAATCTGCTTAATGAAATGCTTGTTTTTATAATTAGCAGATGAGAGCGGAATATTATTCTAAACTAAGCTGAAATTATCATGGCATTGTAGCAAACAGGTGGCCACAATGGCCCCGATAAAATGGTCCATTTGTTTAAATTTGTGAGGACTTATCAGATATGGAAATTAATCCCACATGGGATTATTACATAACACATTCAGTATGCGAGAAGTACGGAGAGTGGCGGATTCTTGCATTAATTTAAATTGATTGCCTTTTATTCAGACCCGTCAATCGACCATTTAATTAATCAGGAGCTACTCAAATGTAATTGGTTACCGAAATTCTGCCCTGCACAATTCGTCTCATATTGACAGTAGTTATTGATCTCTACATATGGCATCTAACTATAATTGGCAGAAGAGCTACTTACTTTCCTTCCAACTTACTATTTTCTGTATCCCCTAAAAATTCGAAACAATATCTCACAAACCACTTAGTCCACCCCTGTAGGTCCCAAAACATCGATGTAAGTTCTGCAACGAATCAACTATAAGACTCTCATGCCTCCGTTGTTTCGCCCAGTACTCCATTCTCGGTCATACCTACCAGGTCCTCAGCTCAATTTACTTTAACCATTAATTGGTGTGTTATATTTTGAAATGTTATATATTTGTTGTGTGTTGTGATATGTTATATTTGTTATATTTGAAATACTTGGTGATTAATAAATGCGGATTTTTTATAATTTTATGAACAACAGTTTACAATATTAAACATACAAATATTAATTATCAATGCATATTGCATGACCGATATTTGGTGGTGTCGTTGTTTCTAAATTCGTCAGCCTTTAACGTCAATCCATTTTCTAAAAGTCTTTATTTATTGCCATTGCTTGTCGACAGAGGTTAAAAACTCGTGCAATCTGAAAAAATAATTTGTATACAAAGTGTGAACTACAGCACCTGTTGTCAGGATGAAACCTGGTAGGACAAGCCGCAGGACACCGCTCGACCTACTTCTATTTGTTCTAATCGGCCTGCTGCATTGAAGCTGCACATTGAGATGCTATGCTGGCTTAACAAAAACATTTTTGTCACCAACATACAATCCACAATGTAAGCGGATTCAATTCCGTGTACTACCCACCGAAAATGGGATTAGTGGCATTTTACCAATATAGTTGGCAATATGAGATTACCAATAATAATCTCACCTCATAACCAACCCAGTCCAGTCCTATATCCAGTCAACAGCTTAGCAGCCCATGGATGCGGCGACGCGTACAATCCACACACCGGTCAGGATTCACCACTGCCAACTCAAGTGAATTCCGTCACACACAATAGACATGCTCCAATACAGTGTGCATTAATAATGCTATGCCGGCTTCTCGACAAAGTTGCACCGCCACAACTCCGTATCCCTCATGACTTTCGCAGGATTTTCCGCATCTTCAAGGCCAGTGTCCTTTAAGACGCATTTCAAGAAAGTCATGGGCTGACCACTATGCTTATTTTCTCCATGGGACTGCCAAAGCACAAGCTTGTGCACAAGTTGGTACTGAAGACGAAAGCACGTGAAGGCGTCCGCTTGACCCCCTGTGGTAACAATCTGGTAACCAATTACATTCTCCGCAATTATATTACAAATTACATTTTGTTTGACTCGGCAATTATAATATAATAACATCCTACACAACGATATACAGACAGTACTTGTTAGCTACACTATTGTTGTCTGAAATTTAGTCTAGACGTCTATGTTATTAATATTTACGTACTTTGGCATGTGAAATTCTATTTAGAACTTCTTCCTCAAATTGTATATTAAAATAGTTGATTACAAACCTATCATTCTACTAGATCTATAATTATTGCAACTGACCTTCATTCTCTCCGCATCCATCACTCGAGATTTCCTCTCGAACCGTTTCTGGATAACATCTGGTCGGAAAAACTTGCGCATTAGTTGCATGAAATCGAGTAGGTACTGCTCGCGGTATTCCTGCAGCTGTGATTGGTCCATGGATGAGGTCCTTCTGGAAGCAGTAAGGGAACGTCGGCGAACCACAGCCAATGAGGAGGTTGATGGACGTCTGAACTACAAAGATAACCTAAGGTTAAGGTTTAGGAACATAAGGTTTAGGAATCATTCCTTTTAGCTTTTAATAATATTTAACCAGACAGTGGCGCGAGACAGGGGGGGAAACTGGACGCAAAACCCGCCTTGGCGAATTAATATCCCGACTCAATGTTAAATTCTCAATTTAGGGAAAGGAGCAGGTTACAGTGGCACGTTATTTTAACCAAAACAATAAACTATGCACAATAGAACAGGTTTCAGCTTTATTTTTGAGAGTAATCAGCTGTTATTTGCGTCGAATTTCCCCTGGAGAGGGATGAATTTTTATTGCGTCCAGTTCCCCCCCCCCCCCCCCCCCCTATCTGATTAGTCGAGTCTATGTAGCAAATTCTCGCCTATATGTATTTCCAGTATATCCAGTATGTCACCGCGTCATTATTAGGTTGTTCTAGAAAGTTTAAGTGCATAACTACAAATAATTCCCCACAAATAAATAAAATTAGATTCGCCATTGTTCATAATTAGCACTATAACTATTTACATACTTGTGTGTAAAGTAGCACTTTGCAGTGTGATGATCCTTGTTACACGAACGAACGTTAGTGAGTGAGTGAAAATAAAGCCCCGAGGATCAGAACACTGTAAAGTACTTTGCAACAAGTATGTATGTAGTTTTATTCCAAGATTTAAACATTACGAAATAATTGTACATATACATTATAAGTGATAGAAACTGCACAAATTACATTAGTTGTTGTTTAAATAATTGTAAAAATGACATAAATTATGTTATAAATAAGTTAGAGTATATTTATCGCGGCGTTTGGAGCCATGTTATAATAATATAGCTAGGCCCTACTGTTTATTAATAGCTATACCCCGCCTACCGGTAGGTAATGCAGTAGGCCTATCTGGCTGTCAGGCAAATTTCCACCTATTGTTTACTTGGTAACCATGACGGCGTTAAGTAATGTCCACTAGGGGGACATTACTTAACGCCGTCATGGTTACCACGTAAACAATAACACCAAATACAATACTAAATGTACAGGCCAATACAATGCTGTAATGCCCTCTAAAGTTGTAAAGTGCTAAATAACAACTCGCTGTTAATACTAACGGCGTTGAGTAATGTTACAATTTGTAATAAAAGCTTTTACGGCCCACTTGTTATTATTGCCCTCGATGTCGCTCAGGCAACAAAATCCCTCTTGCCGTAACGCTAAAAAGTGATATTTTATGAACAATTACGTATATAGTTAGTATATTGTTTTGGTTAGAAAACACCAACTCTGTAACCAGCTCATTTCCCAATGTTTTAAATTTAATTAAATTGTTAAACCCACTAAATAAACACATAGTTTGGGTTTACGGTCATTTTGCGCCATTAACTCTGTTAAGCAAGTGAGCCACATCGAAATTCCTGTCCTATTTATTAAACTATGAAACCCCAAAACCTAAAAATATTATCATGATATAACGTAAACAATATCTTGAAATCTGTGCTCGTCCGATTTTATAATAATAGTGATAAAAACATTCTGGAACTCACACGCTAATTTTGCATTCGTTCTTTATAGATAGTTTTAGTTTCAATAAGCAGTGTAAACTTGATTGTTCTCGTTTTGGAAAATCAGACCATTAGGCCTACGCGATAAAATATTATAAACCAGAATCGCCCCAAATATTTTCTATAAACCATGCTGTCGGAATAGACATACTTAAACCAGATAGGAGGAGGGGGGGGGGGCATTCATGACGCAATAAAAATAGAACCATCTCCGGAGGAAATGCGACAGAAATAACACCTGATTCCCATCAGAAATGAAACTGTATTCTTGACTTCCATTTATTGTTTTGGTTAGAATAACTTTATTGCTATGGTTAGAATTACATACGGTCACAGTAACCTGGCTCAGCATATTATTTAATACGCTTTTATTATTCCCCAGCAACTCAAAGTTCCCATTATACCATTAAATCAGATTCACTTGCAACCCGTGTCAATGACCTTACACTGCGCGGCGTGCAGTAGCCAAGACAACCTACCTAACCAAACCATCCTACAGGACTCGGAATATTTCCTCTACTGTATAGAATATAACCTAACCCATTGACTACAATGTGACACTATCCTCACTATGACAGTCCACTCAAAATATTCTGACCAAATCAACTACACGTGAAAGTTAGAGCCACGACTAGTAAACAACCTAATTCTAATAAAAACAATCTTTAATGTACATAACCTCGTTGTGCCCAAGGGAAATCAATATGATAATATATCAAGAATTGGTGTAACATCAGTGAGAGTGGCGATTTTCATAACTGTAGCTAGCACTAGTATTCCATGATAAAAGTTAGTTGGAAATCAGCATGCCAAAAATCCTATAAATGTGAATTTACAGCGTCCTGGTTAATTGTGTTGTTCATGTCGACGCACATACCTAAAACTGTATTTTCAGTAATACCAATATTGTAAAAGTGTCTTCTATTCGAATCAGCCTCCAAAAAAGATGTTCTTATGAACAAAGAAGATGAACAATTTTCTCACAAAATTGTATTTAATTTCGTTTTTAATGCGATAAAAGTTCTAGAATAAAAAAATAACTTGTTCTAGTTGAACATAATTAAAAATTATGTAATAAATTCTAGAATTCTAAAACTCTTTACACAAACAGGAAAAAGTAATATGGCTAGTAAACTACATACATTTGTTGTAAAATTAAAATGCTGGTAGGGGCGGAACTCTAGCCGTATCGCTCTGGAAAATATTGGTGAAATTTAAAATGGTTTTCAGATTCGTAATCTGCAGATGAAGGCGGTTCTCATGAAATCTATATTACATTCGAAATACGAAAATAAAAGCCAACCGAGGTGGCTAAATATTGCTAAAAATGACGTTTTAAACGGCTTGTTGTATCGAAAGGCTAAAAATTTAAAAATCCGCTAAAAATGGCTGTTGTATTAAGGGAGATGGTGTATGCAACGGGTATAACCTCATGAATGTTTAATAACTTGGGAGGTACACCATGAATTCAGATACAGATACCAATTAAGATGACGCAGATTCACTACACTATGATTAACACGATAACAACGACACTTTATCACTTATAAACTGTTTTATTGGCTTTATTATAACACTAGTACTTGACTAAGTGCTGGCATTAATTACAATTGTTTAACTAACACAACTCTGGCTTAGTCGTCGACTGCTAATTGAAACTGATACACCACTCTTTCTACCTGCGCAGTTTGTTTCTCTTCCGATGGGGACATCGCTCTTACCACATCCATTGTTTCTGAGACTTGACCTTCCCCTATTTTCAACACTCCCTCCGTCGGATATCGGCATCGCTTATCTTTGCTATTATTAGCGGTTTAGAAAATAACTATTTTTTTTATAAAGAGAAAGTAACATTTTTTTTTCTTTGAGTTATTAATTTACATTGTCAATAAATAGTAATAACTATTTACATCAATCATTGTGTGCAAAGGAGCACTTTGCAGCGTTATGACCCGAGTTTATTTATGTACCGAGCGAGCGCAGCGAGGGAGGTTTCCATAAACAATCAAGGGTCTTTAACGCTGAAAAGTGACCTTTGCAAGCAATGATGTATGTAATTTTGTTACATTATGTCAACTTATCAGCGTTCGGTATGTGAAGAAAGGATTTTATGGTTGCTCATTTATACATTTTAATCGTGTACTATATCGAATATAAGTGAAATAAATTAACAGGTACACTGGTACACAGTATTAATTATACATAAATTTAATTAAAGTTTATTGGAAATTATCTTCTGCATGGATGTGATAAATCATTAATCCATCTTGACTATAGTCGACTGAAGCAAATTTAGTCACCGTCTGTGTCCGTTTAGTTTTACTGAACACTGTCGCCATTTTCTTTGCTCATTTTCTCCTTTAAGTGTCTTCTATTGGACGTTTCGCCGTAATGGAATACCGGGCAGGTTAAACAATTATTTACATACAGTAGCTAGTATGTAAATCTACAAACTACAAACTACAAACTGGATAATAAAGCAGCACTCATTAACATAAATGGAAATAATACATTCTAGAATACGGTAATTGAAGTTGTTTCCATGACATTGATTACTTTGCAGCCTTCCGTCCTATAGGCCGCAACACTGCAAAGTAGTACTTTGCAGCGTTACGAGTAATTCACCAGAACGCTGTTAAGTTGACATAATGTAAGAAAAGCATATTTTTTCCCGTGTCCTAAGGACGAGGAAAAAACCATTTCAAGTAAATGCGGATTATAAAGCGGACAAACAATTTAATTATTTTTGTAAAATAACTTGTTTTCTTTAAAAGATCCACTTATAAATTTATTATAAGTTTTATGTAAAAAAAAGTGTGGGTCCTATATGATATTTGATGAAAATGTACAACCAATGTCAAATTAAATAATACTAGCTAATCACAAATCTATTACCATAGATTTATTATAGATAATAGATAGAATCATATTATCTATGATAGAAGATAATATTCCAGAAAATTTATTACATAATTAGAGCTAAGTTTCGATTAAACTAGCTACAAGAGCAAAATATATGTTATAGGCTCCCCTCACACGGAGCAACTTGTTTCTGCCACTTGTTGCTGGACCCCCTCACACACAGAAACTTGTTGCTGGACCCCCTCACACACAGAAACTTGTTGCTGCAACTTATTTCTGCAACTTGTTGCTGGACCCCCTCACACACAGAAACTTGTTGCTGGACCCCCTCACACACAGAAACCTGTTGCTGCAACTTATTTCTGCAACTTGTTGCTGGACCCCCTCACACACAGAAACTTGTTGCTGCAACTTGTTTCTGCAACTTGTTGCTGGACCCCCTCACACACAGAAACTTGTTGCTGGACCCCCTCACACACAGAAACTTGTTGCTGCAACTTATTTCTGCAACTTGTTGCTGGACCCCTTCACACACAGAAACTTGTTGCTGGACCCCTCACACACATAAACTTGTTGCTGGACCCCGTCACACACAGAAACTTGTTGCTGCAACTTATTTCTGCAACTTGTTGCTAGACCCCTTCACACACAGAAACTTGTTGATGGACCCCCTCACACACAGAAACTTGTTGCTGCAACTTGTTTCTGCAACTTGTTACTGGACCCCCTCACACACAGAAACTTGCTGCTGGACCCCCTCACACACAGAAACTTGTTTCTGCAACTTGTTTCAGAAACTTGTTTCAGAAACTTGTTTCAGAAACTTGTTTCTGCAACTTGTTGCTGGACCCCCTCACACACAGAAACTTGTTGCTGGACCCCCTCACACACAGAAACTTGTTGCTGCAACTTGTTTCTGCAACTTGTTGCTGGACCCCCTCACACACAGAAACTTGTTGCTGCAACTTGTTGCTGGACCCACTCACACACAGAAACTTGTTGCTGGACCCCCTCACACACAGAAACTTGTTGCTGCAACTTGTTTCTGAAACTTGTTGCTGGACCCCCTCACATACAGCAACTTGTTGCTGGACCCCTTCACACACGGAAACTTGTTCCTGGATCCCCTCACACACAGAAACTTGTTGCTGGACCCCCTCACACACAGAAACTTGTTGAAGCAACTTGTTTCTGCAAATTGTTGGTGCAACTTGTTGCTGGCCCCCCTCACACACAGAAACTTGTTGCTGGACCCCCTCACACACAGAAACTTGTTGCTGCAACTTGTTTCAGCAACTTGTTTCTGCAACTTGTTTCTGCAACTTGTTGCTGGACCCCCTCACACACAGAAACTTGTTGCTCAAGAAAATAACAATTATTTCAAAATAAACAGCTAACATGTCCAGTCATTTATATATAATATCAAATCACTCAAATTATCGAATATTAGCTCTAATATAAAAATTGGATGTAAAAAAGGTTTTTAAAAAAGTTGCTGGGAATATAACTTCCAGCTACCTGTTACTGGGGTCCTCAGACACAGAAACAAGTTTCGGAAATAAGTTGCAGCAACTTGTTGCTGGATCCCCTAACAGACAGAAACAAGTTGCAGCAACTTGTTGCTGGACTCCCTCACAAACAGAATCAAGTTTTGGAAACAAGTTGCAGCAACTTGTTGCTGTTTATTTTTTGAAAAAAAAAATAAATTACAATAGCAGTAAAATAGCAGTAAATTTTTGTTTAAATACTATCTAGATAAAAAAATACCAACTACCATAAAAATTAATATATTTTTTTACCGCAGGACATTAATATATGTAAAAAAAACTGCTTAAAAATAGCTAGTAAAAAATATGAATATGAGGGGACGGGTGGAACTGCCCAATAAACTTTAATTAGATATAAATGTATAATTAATATGTTAATAAGACCTGTTAATAAATTTCACTTATATTTGAAATAGTACGTTATTAAAATGTTTAAATGACCATCCATAAATTCCTTTCTTCACATACCGAACGCTGATAAGTTGACATAATGTAACAAAATTACATACATCATTGTTTGCAAAGGTAATTTTTCAAATTTCCAAATTTCAAATTTCGGCGTTAAAGACCCTTGTTTATTGATGTAAACCTCCCTCGCTACGCTCGCTCGGTACATAAATAAACTCGGGCATAACGCTGCAAAGTGCTACTTTGCACACACACAATGATGTAAATAGTTAATTATCCAATCAAAGATCTAGAAGTTTATTCTAATGATTTCGCATTATTTTTTCTAGATTAGTAATTACGTTGGAGATAGTCGCAAAGTATACAGTATAGGCAGCAATTAGGCCTATAACTGAACAAGCACAACAGTTGATAGACAGAAAGACTAAGTTATTGTATGTACTGTATTTTATCGTTTTAAATAAACTTCATTAATTTATTGTTTTTTATTCCTGTTGAGTTCTGCCATCGTTCGGAATTTTGTTGGCATTTTAAAAACTTGCCTGCTCGGACAGAATTGTTGGTAAATTGAGACAAATGCAAATTAGTGACAAAAATTGATTATTTCCTGTACTTTATCTTTAATATCGACTTTTTTCTTCTACTTTTTCTGTTATAACATTGCATTATTTTATATTATCGTTTAATAATGTACATTATTACTGTTTTCAGGTACTGGAGTATAATTTCACCTCTGCGTTATCTCGGTAAACGAACTCATAAACGGGCCTCTATATACATATGTTTAGTGTGGATAACATCCAGTCTTTGGATAGTACCAGTGATTGGCTACAGCAGCATAAAAGGCGGCGTCCAATCAACGATCCCGGAGGGCGAATGCGATGTGGACTTCCGGGACGACGTCATATTCAAAGTCGCAACAGCGTTGCCTAACTTCTGGTTACCTTTAGTCATAATGACTTCATTGTACTGTCGAATATACTGGGAGATACGAAAACATTCAAGGATGGAGATTGGTAGAAAGTTTAAGAGGGGAGGTGGAACGCACCAAGCGGTGATGGAGGCAGCAGTGGTCTCAAGGAACGCTACTGTTCCTCAGGATGTTGTTGTAGCGGGAACTATAGTGGTCACACCTGCTGAACATGTATATCATCACGAACTTTCGAGTGATAGTGATGAATTTATTACAGATAATTCAGTTATTATGGCCCGTCATATTGATAACAAGGGTTTCTACCATATTGTACCTAACAACGAATCCCGGCAACAAAACAGGCCTGGGTCTATTAAGAGATTCATCCGAAACCGGTTGTCTGGAAGAAAAAACTTGACACGACATTGCATGCCAGTTGCCGGAAGCCATCTGTTATCTACTCCACAACAAGTAGAATCGCCCCTTGAGAATTTACCAATCGTACAGTCGGATAACATTTCCATCCAAGAATTACCAAATAAGGAATTTATAAATAAATTAACCTCACATAATTCCGAAATTCACCTACATAAATTCACAAACTTATCGTTATCAGCTGCTAAACTTCCAGCTGAAGAAGAGACCAGCGCGTATTTGCAAACTAGTTTACCTAACCTTCCAAAAACTACATCACAAATAGTTAGATTGTCGTCTTCCTCAACCTGTCATTCAGGCCATTCCATCTACACGACACCACTGATCAGCCCTCAGGGCTCAGTCTGCAGTAACAGCGCTAGTAGCTGTACCTACTACACAGCGAGATATTCTGGGATTTACGGGGAATCAGACCCTGTTCCAACACATGATGAAACGATTTACAGAGAATCAAATGCCGATTTAAAATCAGATGAAATCCCTGGAATATGTTCGCAGCCAGAAGGCCAGATCAGTCACCAAGGAACATCTGATAATAAGTCGTTGCATCAATGCCCAAGAGCAAATCAATACGTTGACATCACTTTAAGTTTAACTAATATTCAAGATAGGAGCAGCAATGTAGGAGTTAAACCAGAGATGTGTTCTCGGAACCCGAGTGAAACCGAAGTGAATGAAATGAGAAAAAATGTCAAATCAATGAATCTAATCGATTTACCCAAAACAATCACATCTGTTACAAACAGTATAGAATTGTCGCGAAGGTCCTTTTCAAATGCGGTCACTAAATGGACACCACAGGCAGCCGTAGGTCGTATCAAAGGAAGAACATTGAATCGCCTTCGGTCTGTGGCGCTAAATAAGGAAATTAAAGCAGTTAAGCAACTGGGAGTCATCATGGGATGTTTCATCATATGTTGGCTTCCCTATTTCACATTGTTTATGGTGGTAAGTTTGGAAATATTATTATAAGCGGTTTAGTTTTAGTTTTAAAGTTTGTATTATTTAACTTAATAAATCCGCCCTGTAAAATAGAGCGGACAATTATAATTATAATAGTTACTGACAAGACAATATTATCAGACTTGCATATGAATACAGGTTTGGCTGCTGTACTGACAATAATGGCTTAAATAAAAACATGTACAGTGTGATTTGCATTTTACATAACAATTTACTGTTTATTTCATTGGTAGGGTATGGAGTGCAGTATAGAACAGAATACGTTTTCATAATAGAAAAAATTTGCATTCAGGCACATCAAATTCGAATATAGTTACGCCAGCTGGAATAAAGTATCTTTTTGAAAGAGTAAGCGCATTAAAAAAAAGCTAAAATCGTGAACGACATTCTAACTATAAATGGTTGGAGACAATCGGCTTCGAAATGTTTACATCTTACCTGAAGTTTGGAGGTGGCTGCACTCGGGATGTGCTGCACTTATCTATGTTTACCTTAATAAAAAAAATAAAGGTGGGAGATCAATATAGTTTAATTTCGTTAAATTATCCTGCGCACAGATAACACTCACTCTGATGGAAATATATTCAATAAAAATAATAATAACAATAACATGATAATAACAACCATGACAATAACAGTGACATTCCCGGTGTAACCCAACCTCTAGTATCAGAATTCTGGCACCGTGACATGTGCTGGATTACTGGACTTGTAATAAGACTTGCCTAATGTATCTGCTGGGTGCTGTTGGCACAATGGTTTTGAGGTAGTATTCAGACACTATAGTCTTCAGTTTTCACTGAATCTTGCATGGGTGTATATAATTATATAGATAAATGTTTTGTGTGGTTTTTAAGAGACAATAATGATTGCCATCCATAAATACGAATGAGGCCCAGTTAGCATGATTGAGGATTTTGTGTAATTGCCACTGAAAAAAGTCCTTGGAAACGATTTAGATAGTGTAGGCCTACCCATTGCTTTCCTATATTTTGTTAACAAAATATCTGTAAACTTAAACTTATAATGCAATATATCACGGGAATCACCATTTTATAGCATACTTTTATGACCATTTTCATTACAGACACATCGTACATGTTGTTGCTGGAGATGATTATGTGAAGTGATATTAATTAGTTTCAATATCTGGAAAATTTGAGATGTAGTTAAGTCCAAATTTGGGTAATAATGACAACCAATAGGAGAGGCGAACTCACATCCTTCATAGAATTAGAATACAAATCTGTCCTACTGGCCTACAACTCAGGAAGACACAAATCTATCCCACGCGCCTTCAACTCAGGCAGACAGTCTGAAACCGCATTGAAACTTGCATTGCCTCAAGATTAGAAATGTAAGCTGCTGGGAGGTGATTGTCTTCAATCTGATAGCTGCAGTGCAGGAGGCACCAACTGAATGGACAGCGAAATAATGGGTGCAGCTGCAACCAAGATAACTGTAAAACAAACACACTCAAAAAACCTGGATAGGTGTGGATTATCGGTGGCGGAAATCTACTGATTACCAGTTCCCTTGTCTAAATAGTTTTCCACTTAAAAACCCTTTAATTATTTGAGAATCACCCTCTGAAAAGATGTCATCTTTACCATCTTCCAGTAATGAATTGGAAATTACAATTAATTGTAGGAATATAATTAAGTTATAATTTAGCTGAGAAAAAAATACTAACGTGCAACACAACTTGCACAGGTGTTCCTAAAGTGTCATATGAAACTTATTTGGCTGGGATCAATAATTTCATCTTCTGGAAAAAGCAACGACACATGATAGCCCTTTTCATAAAGAAGCGTAACCACCACTTCGCTAAATTATATGCTTTCCTCAAAGAAAACGAAAATACTCTTTTGCGGGGAAAAGAAGCTGTGCTTGATGCGTGTCTGTCGGTCTAGTCAATGGAGTTCTGTAACTGAGAAAGTTTTTTTTTTTAATTACAGTATATATGAAGAAAGATGGCTAACTGGAAATATCTCTTCTCTAGAAAAGCTGTATCCAAAAAGTCTAAAAACCATGATTGGTGTAAAGTAATCGACCCCAAACGAACTCATATATTTGGAACTAGGGCTCCCTGACGAACTTGCAAAGGAGGTACTTTCAGACTATTAGGAAGACCAGGAATCCCTACTTCTGCATATTCTCAAATCGAAAGAAGCCCATAAATCGAAACTTTGTAAATCCTAGAAGGAAGAAATCCTATGAAAGCTCACCATCTCCCGATACAAATCTTATAGGATCTTTAACAACGAGTTCAGAGAACGTCATCAGAACTTGTTCTCTTGCTCCTTTATCTCGTCCTTTGTAATCTTTCACCACCCTCCTCCTTCCTGGATGAGGCAGAATTTTTTTTTTTTTTTCGTTTTTTATTTTACGACAATTATTACTTATGCACGAGATGAAAAAAAATTAAGCATTTATTGCGGTGGTTATTCCAAAACGATCTACCTGTTTTCGTCTGATTTCGCTATCTTCCAAGTATTTTGCCCTTGTTTTCGCTTGTTATCTTTCTCCTTTTATCTCGTCCGTTCTGGAACAAAACAATTCCCCTTGTCTATTGTCACAGCTTTTCAATTAATCATGTTATTAATATTTGTATGTGTTAACATATACAATACAATATGTCTGTATTGAATAATTGGCCCCTCTAATATTACATCAAAAAATACTTGGATCTTCCTATTATATTCGTGCCTTTCATATATAATAATTAACTTAATTAACTTAATTATCTAATATTTGTGCTCTATTTATTTCCCTCTCTCTCTGCTCTCTCTATTTTTTCTCTAAATTTATATCTCTCTAGTATCCGTATATAATAAGATCATCTTTGTATTACTCGTAATTTTATACTCGTATCTTCGAAGGACTATTTGTTAACACTGATATATATATAATAATTTTTGTCTAATTTGATCCATAGTGTGTAATATTCATAGATACATAGGCTATACGGAATTTTTCAATTATTTTTATTATGGTATTTAATTACGCTAGTCACCATCATAAATGCGTAAATGATGAATTCATATTTTCAAGAAACCCTAAGAATATGGCGAAAACGTATTGATGCGACCAAAGCGGGATATCAGGCAGGATATTACTGATCTGCTGGTTGGCAGATATTTCTTATAGTTGGGCTAGAGAACCCTTTCCTGGTGTAACTGCACTTTGCCTTCTGTGGGGCTCACAACCATTGTATAAAGTAATTAATTACTGCGTATCAACTGGGGAAGAGAAATCAGAACGCATGCCAATTTATTACTTTATTAATATTTGTCACGCGTCAATTAATCTGGATAGTATTAGATCGTGACGTAACAACAGACACTATCAGTCGAAAACAAGGAAAACCACTTGAAATGTAGGGAAAACAGACGAAAACGAGTTAGATCATTTTATAATAGCCATCCAAGCAACCTGATTATTGATTACTTTTATACACCATGTCCTGGAACACAGTGTCGATATTCAAATAACCCCCCCCCCCCCCCCCCCCCTCCCCCCTCAAATTTTTCTACAAATTTTATATAATGAGATTGTATAAAACTTGAAACAGAGATAGTTCGACCCCCCTCCTCCTCCGTGGGTGAGGCAGAATTTTATTTTTTTTTCGTTTTTTATTTTACGACAATTATTACTTATGCACGAGATCAAATAATTATTAGATTTATTTACACAATTATAAAGGCTAAAAAGGGACCGTTTAAAAATTTCAGTAAAACATCCGGTTTGGATTATAATAACACCTAGTTAAGTTGAATATTTATTCCACATTGTTGAATGGAGAGACAGGGGGTTAAACTGGATGCAAACACTGCCTTGGCGAATTAATATCCCGCCTCAATGTTAAATTAACAATTTAGGGAAAGGAGCAGCTGACAGTTGTACGTTATTTCAACCAAACAATAAACTAAACACTAATAGTGCAGGTTACAGTTTAATTTTTGAGATGGATGGTTATTTTTAAACGATCTAACTGTTTAAATCTGTTTTCCCTACATTCCAACTGTTTTCCCTTATTTTCACCGGTTTTCGTCTGATGCCAAGATGTACAGTAGTACTATCCCATTATTCTAGAAACCTGAAGATAGAGAGATGGGACGTGACGCAAACAAACAGCGTGGCGAATTAACAATGTTAATTAGATAGATAAATAGCTTTATTTATACATTATGTAAATAATAACAAATACCCTAAACTTCATTGGGAAGAGCATTCCAATTTTTAATACCTTCAAAAAAGAAAGTATCAGTTTCGAAGGATTTACAATTCGGGAAGTAAATGCTTAAAGCACTAGTTCTGGTACTGGGACATTGCCCTTTATACACTTATTACTTAACTATTAACATAGTTAAGACGAAGCTGATTAACTCCTACTACGTTAATTAAGTAATTAATTATCTAAGTTAATTATCAATTATTAATTAATTAACAATTTCCTTGATAATTATCAATTCAGGAAAAGGGGCACGTTATAATGAGATGGTGTTCTAACCAAAACATTAAACTAAACACAATAGAACATGTTACAGTTTTATTTTTGTGAGAAAACAATCAGCTGTTGTTTGCATCGCTTTTCTTCTGGAGAGGGACGAATTTAGATTGTGTTAAGAGTCCATCACCACAAACATCGAGTGGGAGGTGGAGCTATTCATATAAATCACCACAAACATCGAGAGGGAGGTGGAGCTATTCTTATAAATCACCACAAACATCGAGAGGGAGGTGGAGCTATTCATATAAATCACTACAAACATCGAGAGGGAGGTGGAGCTATTCATATAAATCACCACAAACATCGAGTGGGAGGTGGAGCTATTCATATAAATCACCACAAACATCGAGAGGGAGGTGGAGCTATTCATATAAATCACTACAAACATCGAGAGGGAGGTGTAGCTATTCATATAAATCACTACAAACATCGAGAGGGAGGTGGAGCTATTCATATAAATCACCACAAACATCGAGAGGGAGGTGGAGCTATTCATATAAATCACCACAAACATCGAGAGGGAGGTGGAGCTATTCATATAAATCACCACAAACTTCGAGAGGCAGGTGGAGCTATTCATATAAATCACCACAAACCTCGAGAGGCAGGTGGAGCTATTCATATAAATCACCACAAACATCGAGAGGGAGGTGGAGCTATTCATATAAATCACCACAAACATCGAGAGGGAGGTGGAGCTACTCATATAAATCACCACAAACATCGAGAGGGAGGTGGAGCTATTCATATAAATCACCACAAACTTCGAGAGGCAGGTGGAGCTATTCATATAAATCACCACAAACATCGAGAGAGAGGTGGAGCTATTCATATAAATCACCACAAACTTCGAGAGGCAGGTGGAGCTATTCATATAAATCACCACAAACCTCGAGAGGCAGGTGGAGCTATTCATATAAATCACCACAAACATCGAGAGGAAGGTGGAGCTATTCATATAAATCACCACAAACATCGAGAGGGAGGTGGAGCTATTCATATAAATCACCACAAACTTCGAGAGGCAGGTGGAGCTATTCATATAAATCACCACAAACCTCGAGAGGCAGGTGGAGCTATTCATATAAATCACCACAAACATCGAGAGGGAGGTGGAGCTATTCATATAAATCACCACAAACATCGAGAGGGAGGTGGAGCTACTCATATAAATCACCACAAACATCGAGAGGGAGGTGGAGCTATTCATATAAATCACCACAAACCTCGAGAGGGAGGTGGAGCTATTCATATAAATCACTACAAACATCGAGAAGGAGGTGTAGCTATTCATATAAATCACTACAAACATCGAGAGGGAGGTGGAGCTATTCATATAAATCACCACGAAACCTCGAGAGGGAGGTGGAGCTATTCATATAAATCACTACAAACATCGAGAAGGAGGTGTAGCTATTCATATAAATCACTACAAACATCGAGAGGGAGGTGGAGCTATTCATATAAATCACCACAAACATCGAGAGGGAGGTGGAGCTATTCATATAAATCACTACAAACATCGAGAGGCAGGTGGAGCTATTCATATAAATCACCACAAACATCGAGAGGGAGGTGGAGCTATTCATATAAATCACCACAAACATCGAGAGGGAGGTGGAGCTATTCATATAAATCACCACAAACTTCGAGAGGCAGGTGGAGCTATTCATATAAATCACCACAAACCTCGAGAGGCAGGTGGAGCTATTCATATAAATCACCACAAACATCGAGAGGGAGGTGGAGCTATTCATATAAATCACCACAAACATCGAGAGGGAGGTGGAGCTACTCATATAAATCACCACAAACATCGAGAGGGAGGTGGAGCTATTCATATAAATCACCACAAACCTCGAGAGGGAGGTGGAGCTATTCATATAAATCACTACAAACATCGAGAAGGAGGTGTAGCTATTCATATAAATCACTACAAACATCGAGAGGGAGGTGGAGCTATTCATATAAATCACCACGAAACCTCGAGAGGGAGGTGGAGCTATTCATATAAATCACTACAAACATCGAGAAGGAGGTGTAGCTATTCATATAAATCACTACAAACATCGAGAGGGAGGTGGAGCTATTCATATAAATCACCACAAACATCGAGAGGGAGGTGGAGCTATTCATATAAATCACTACAAACATCGAGAGGGAGGTGGAGCTATTCATATAAATCACCACAAACATCGAGAGGGAGGTGGAGCTATTCATATAAATCACCACAAACTTCGAGAGGCAGGTGGAGCTATTCATATAAATCACCACAAACATCGAGAGGGAGGTGGAGCTATTCATATAAATCACCACAAACATCGAGAGGGAGGTGGAGCTATTCATATAAATCACCACAAACATCGAGAGGGAGGTGGAGCTATTCATATAAATCACCACAAACATCGAGAGGGAGGTGTAGCTATTCATATAAATCACCACAAACATCGAGTGGGAGGTGGAGCTATTCATATAAATTACCACAAACATCGAGTGGGAGGTGGAGCTATTCATATAAATCACTACAAACATCGAGAGGGAGGTGGAGCTATTCATATAAATCACTACAAACATCGAGAGGGAGGTGGAGCTATTCATATAAATCACCACAAACATCGAGAGGGAGGTGGAGCTATTCATATAAATCACTACAAACATCGAGAGGGAGGTGGAGCTATTCATATAAATCACTACAAACATCGAGAGGCAGGTGGAGCTATTCATATAAATCACTACAAACATCGAGAGGGAGGTGGAGCTATTCATATAAATCACTACAAACATCGAGAGGGAGGTGGAGCTATTCATATAAATCACTACAAACATCGAGAGGGAGGTGTAACTATTCATATAAATCACCACAAACATCGAGAGGCAGGTGGAGCTATTCATATAAATCACCACAAACATCGAGAGGGAGGTGGAGCTATTCATATAAATCACTACAAACATCGAGAGGGAGGTGGAGCTATTCATATAAATCACCACAAACATCGAGAGGGAGGTGGAGCTATTCATATAAATCACTACAAACATCGAGAGGGAGGTGTAGCTATTCATATAAATCACTACAAACATCGAGAGGGAGGTGGAGCTATTCATATAAATCACCACAAACATCGAGAGGGAGGTGGAGCTATTCATATAAATCACTACAAACATCGAGAGGGAGGTGGAGCTGTTCATATAAATCACCACAAACATCGAGAGGGAGGTGGAGCTATTCATATAAATCACTACAAACATCGAGAGGGAGGTGTAGCTATTCATATAAATCACCACAAACATTGAGAGGGAGGTGGAGCTATTCATATAAATCACCACAAACATCGAGAGGGAGGTGGAGCTATTCATATAAATCACAACAAACATCGAGAGGGAGGTGGAGCTATTCATATAAATCACTACAAACATCGAGAGGGAGGTGGAGCTATTCATATAAATCACCACAAACATCGAGAGGGAGGTGGAGCTATTCATATAAATCACTACAAACATCGAGAGGGAGGTGGAGCTATTCATATAAATCACCACAAACATCGAGTGGGAGGTGGAGCTATTCATATAAATCACCACAAACATCGAGAGGGAGGTGGAGCTATTCATATAAATCACTACAAACATCGAGAGGGAGGTGTAGCTATTCATATAAATCACTACAAACATCGAGAGGGAGGTGGAGCTATTCATATAAATCACCACAAACATCGAGAGGGAGGTGGAGCTATTCATATAAATCACCACAAACATCGAGAGGGAGGTGGAGCTATTCATATAAATCACCACAAACATCGAGAGGGAGGTGGAGCTATTCATATAAATCACCACAAACATCGAGAGGGAGGTGGAGCTATTCATATAAATCACCACAAACATCGAGAGGGAGGTGGAGCTATTCATATAAATCACCACAAACATCGAGAGGGAGGTGGAGCTATTCATATAAATCACTACAAACATCGAGAAGGAGGTGTAGCTATTCATATAAATCACTACAAACATCGAGAGGGAGGTGGAGCTATTCATATAAATCACCACAAACATCGAGAGGGAGGTGGAGCTATTCATATAAATCACTACAAACATCGAGAGGGAGGTGGAGCTATTCATATAAATCACCACAAACATCGAGAGGGAGGTGGAGCTATTCATATAAATCACCACAAACATCGAGAGGGAGGTGGAGCTATTCATATAAATCACCACAAACATCGAGAGGGAGGTGGAGCTATTCATATAAATCACTACAAACATCGAGAGGGAGGTGGAGCTATTCATATAAATCACCACAAACATCGAGAGGGAGGTGGAGCTATTCATATAAATCACTACAAACATCGAGAGGGAGGTGGAGCTATTCATATAAATCACCACAAACATCGAGAGGGAGGTGGAGCTATTCATATAAATCACTACAAACATCGAGAGGGAGGTGTAGCTATTCATATAAATCACCACAAACATCGAGAGGGAGGTGGAGCTATTCATATAAATCACCACAAACATCGAGAGGGAGGTGGAGCTATTCATATAAATCACCACAAACATCGAGAGGGAGGTGGAGCTATTCATATAAATCACTACAAACATCGAGAGGGAGGTGGAGCTATTCATATAAATCACCACAAACATCGAGAGGGAGGTGGAGCTATTCATATAAATCACTACAAACATCGAGAGGGAGGTGGAGCTATTCATATAAATCACCACAAACATCGAGAGGGAGGTGGAGCTATTCATATAAATCACCACAAACATCGAGAGGGAGGTGGAGCTATTCATATAAATCACTACAAACATCGAGAGGGAGGTGGAGCTATTCATATAAATCACTACAAACATCGAGAGGGAGGTGGAGCTATTCATATAAATCACCACAAACATCGAGAGGGAGGTGGAGCTATTCATATAAATCACCACAAACATCGAGAGGGAGGTGGAGCTATTCATATAAATCACCACAAACTTCGAGAGGGAGGTGGAGCTATTCATATAAATCACCACAAACATCGAGAGGGAGGTGGAGCTATTCATATAAATCACTACAAACATCGAGAGGGAGGTGGAGCTATTCATATAAATCACTACAAACATCGAGAGGGAGGTGTAGCTATTCATATAAATCACTACAAACATCGAGAGGGAGGTGGAGCTATTCATATAAATCACTACAAACATCGAGAGGGAGGTGGAGCTATTCATATAAATCACTACAAACATCGAGAGGGAGGTGGAGCTATTCATATAAATCACCACAAACATCGAGAGGGAGGTGGAGCTATTCATATAAATCACCACAAACATCGAGAGGGAGGTGGAGCTATTCATATAAATCACCACAAACATCGAGAGGGAGGTGGAGCTATTCATATAAATCACTACAAACATCGAGAGGGAGGTGGAGCTATTCATATAAATCACTACAAACATCGAGAGGCAGGTGGAGCTATTCATATAAATCACTACAAACATCGAGAGGGAGGTGGAGCTATTCATATAAATCACTACAAACATCGAGAGGGAGGTGGAGCTATTCATATAAATCACTACAAACATCGAGAGGGAGGTGTAACTATTCATATAAATCACCACAAACATCGAGAGGCAGGTGGAGCTATTCATATAAATCACCACAAACATCGAGAGGGAGGTGGAGCTATTCATATAAATCACTACAAACATCGAGAGGGAGGTGGAGCTATTCATATAAATCACCACAAACATCGAGAGGGAGGTGGAGCTATTCATATAAATCACTACAAACATCGAGAGGGAGGTGTAGCTATTCATATAAATCACTACAAACATCGAGAGGGAGGTGGAGCTATTCATATAAATCACCACAAACATCGAGAGGGAGGTGGAGCTATTCATATAAATCACTACAAACATCGAGAGGGAGGTGGAGCTGTTCATATAAATCACCACAAACATCGAGAGGGAGGTGGAGCTATTCATATAAATCACTACAAACATCGAGAGGGAGGTGTAGCTATTCATATAAATCACCACAAACATTGAGAGGGAGGTGGAGCTATTCATATAAATCACCACAAACATCGAGAGGGAGGTGGAGCTATTCATATAAATCACAACAAACATCGAGAGGGAGGTGGAGCTATTCATATAAATCACTACAAACATCGAGAGGGAGGTGGAGCTATTCATATAAATCACCACAAACATCGAGAGGGAGGTGGAGCTATTCATATAAATCACTACAAACATCGAGAGGGAGGTGGAGCTATTCATATAAATCACCACAAACATCGAGTGGGAGGTGGAGCTATTCATATAAATCACCACAAACATCGAGAGGGAGGTGGAGCTATTCATATAAATCACTACAAACATCGAGAGGGAGGTGTAGCTATTCATATAAATCACTACAAACATCGAGAGGGAGGTGGAGCTATTCATATAAATCACCACAAACATCGAGAGGGAGGTGGAGCTATTCATATAAATCACCACAAACATCGAGAGGGAGGTGGAGCTATTCATATAAATCACCACAAACATCGAGAGGGAGGTGGAGCTATTCATATAAATCACCACAAACTTCGAGAGGGAGGTGGAACTATTCATATAAATCACCACAAACATCGAGAGGGAGGTGGAGCTATTCATATAAATCACCACAAACATCGAGAGGGAGGTGGAGCTATTCATATAAATCACCACAAACATCGAGAGGGAGGTGGAGCTATTCATATAAATCACCACAAACATCGAGAGGGAGGTGGAGCTATTCATATAAATCACCACAAACATCGAGTGGGAGGTGGAGCTATTCATATAAATCACCACAAACATCGAGTGGGAGGTGGAGCTATTCATATAAATCACTACAAACATCGAGAGGGAGGTGGAGCTATTCATATAAATCACCACAAACATCGAGAGGGAGGTGGAGCTATTCATATAAATCACTACAAACATCGAGAGGGAGGTGGAGCTATTCTTATAAATCACTACAAACATCGAGAGGGAGGTGTAGCTATTCATATAAATCACTACAAACATCGAGAGGGAGGTGGAGCTATTCATATAAATCACCACAAACATCGAGAGGGAGGTGGAGCTATTCATATAAATCACTACAAACATCGAGAGGGAGGTGGAGCTGTTCATATAAATCACCACAAACATCGAGAGGGAGGTGGAGCTATTCATATAAATCACTACAAACATCGAGAGGGAGGTGTAGCTATTCATATAAATCACCACAAACATTGAGAGGGAGGTGGAGCTATTCATATAAATCACCACAAACATCGAGAGGGAGGTGGAGCTATTCATATAAATCACAACAAACATCGAGAGGGAGGTGGAGCTATTCATATAAATCACTACAAACATCGAGAGGGAGGTGGAGCTATTCATATAAATCACCACAAACATCGAGAGGGAGGTGGAGCTATTCATATAAATCACTACAAACATCGAGAGGGAGGTGGAGCTATTCATATAAATCACCACAAACATCGAGTGGGAGGTGGAGCTATTCATATAAATCACCACAAACATCGAGAGGGAGGTGGAGCTATTCATATAAATCACTACAAACATCGAGAGGGAGGTGTAGCTATTCATATAAATCACTACAAACATCGAGAGGGAGGTGGAGCTATTCATATAAATCACCACAAACATCGAGAGGGAGGTGGAGCTATTCATATAAATCACCACAAACATCGAGAGGGAGGTGGAGCTATTCATATAAATCACCACAAACTTCGAGAGGGAGGTGGAACTATTCATATAAATCACCACAAACATCGAGAGGGAGGTGGAGCTATTCATATAAATCACTACAAACATCGAGAGGGAGGTGGAGCTATTCATATAAATCACTACAAACATCGAGAAGGAGGTGTAGCTATTCATATAAATCACTACAAACATCGAGAGGAAGGTGGAGCTATTCATATAAATCACTACAAACATCGAGAGGGAGATGGAGCTATTCATATAAATCACTACAAACATCGAGAGGGAGGTGGAGCTATTCATATAAATCACCACAAACATCGAGAGGCAGGTGGAGCTATTCATATAAATCACCACAAACATCGAGAGGCAGGTGGAGCTATTCATATAAATCACCACAAACATCGAGAGGGAGGTGTAGCTATTCATATAAATCACCACAAACATCGAGAGGGAGGTGGAGCTATTCATATAAATCACTACAAACATCGAGAGGGAGGTGTAGCTATTCATATAAATCACCACAAATATCGAGAGGCAGGTGGAGCTATTCATATAAATCACCACAAACATCGAGAGGGAGGTGGAGCTATTCATATAAATCACCACAAACATCGAGAGGGAGGTGGAGCTATTCATATAAATCACCACAAACATCGAGAGGGAGGTGGAGCTATTCATATAAATCACTACAAACATCGAGAAGGAGGTGTAGCTATTCATATAAATCACTACAAACATCGAGAGGGAGGTGGAGCTATTCATATAAATCACTACAAACATCGAGAGGCAGGTGTAGCTATTCATATAAATCACCACAAACATCGAGAGGCAGGTGGAGCTATTCATATAAATCACCACAAACATCGAGAGGGAGGTGGAGCTATTCATATAAATCACCACAAACATCGAGAGGGAGGTGGAGCTATTCATATAAATCACCACAAATATCGAGAGGGAGGTGGAGCTATTCATATAAATCACCACAAACATCGAGAGGGAGGTGGAGCTATTCATATAAATCACCACAAACATCGAGTGGGAGGTGGAGCTATTCATATAAATCACTACAAACATCGAGAGGGAGGTGGAGCTATTCATATAAATCACCACAAACATCGAGAGGCAGGTGGAGCTATTCATATAAATCACCACAAACATCGAGAGGGAGGTGGAGCTATTCATATAAATCACTACAAACATCGAGAAGGAGGTGTAGCTATTCATATAAATCACTACAAACATCGAGAGGGAGGTGGAGCTATTCATATAAATCACCACAAACATCGAGAGGGAGGTGGAGCTATTCATATAAATCACTACAAACATCGAGAGGGAGGTGGAGCTATTCATATAAATCACCACAAACATCGAGAGGGAGGTGGAGCTATTCATATAAATCACCACAAACTTCGAGAGGCAGGTGGAGCTATTCATATAAATCACCACAAACATCGAGAGGGAGGTGTAGCTATTCATATAAATCACCACAAACATCGAGTGGGAGGTGTAGCTATTCATATAAATCACCACAAACATCGAGTGGGAGGTGGAGCTATTCATATAAATTACCACAAACATCGAGTGGGAGGTGGAGCTATTCATATAAATCACTACAAACATCGAGAGGGAGGTGGAGCTATTCATATAAATCACTACAAACATCGAGAGGGAGGTGGAGCTATTCATATAAATCACCACAAACCTCGAGAGGGAGGTGGAGCTATTCATATAAATCACCACAAACTTCGAGAGGGAGGTGGAGCTATTCATATAAATCACCACAAACATCGAGAGGCAGGTGGAGCTATTCATATAAATCACCACAAACATCGAGAGGGAGGTGTAGCTATTCATATAAATCACCACAAACATCGAGTGGGAGGTGGAGCTATTCATATAAATCACCACAAACATCGAGTGGGAGGTGGAGCTATTCATATAAATCACTACAAACATCGAGAGGGAGGTGGAGCTATTCATATAAATCACCACAAACATTGAGAGGCAGGTGGAGCTATTCATATAAATCACCACAAACATCGAGAGGCAGGTGGAGCTATTCATATAAATCACTACAAACATCGAGAGGGAGGTGGAGCTATTCATATAAATCACTACAAACATCGAGAGGGAGGTGGAGCTATTCATATAAATCACTACAAACATCGAGAGGGAGGTGGAGCTATTCATATAAATCACTACAAACATCGAGAGGGAGGTGGAGCTATTCATATAAATCACCACAAACATTGAGAGGCAGGTGGAGCTATTCATATAAATCACCACAAACATCGAGAGGCAGGTGGAGCTATTCATATAAATCACCACAAACATCGAGAGGGAGGTGGAGCTATTCATATAAATCACCACAAACATCGAGAGGGAGGTGGAGCTATTCATATAAATCACTACAAACATCGAGAGGGAGGTGGAGCTATTCATATAAATCACTACAAACATCGAGAGGGAGGTGGAGCTATTCATATAAATCACCACAAACATCGAGAGGCAGGTGGAGCTATTCATATAAATCACTACAAACATCGAGAGGGAGGTGGAGCTATTCATATAAATCACCACAAACATCGAGAGGGAGGTGTAGCTATTCATATAAATCACTACAAACATCGAGAGGGAGGTGTAGCTATTCATATAAATCACCACAAACATCGAGTGGGAGGTGGAGCTATTCATATAAATCACCACAAACATCGAGAGGGAGGTGGAGCTATTCATATAAATCACCACAAACATCGAGAGGGAGGTGGAGCTATTCATATAAATCACCACAAACATCGAGAGGGAGGTGTAGCTATTCATATAAATCACTACAAACATCGAGAGGGAGGTGTAGCTATTCATATAAATCACCACAAACATCGAGAGGGAGGTGGAGCTATTCATATAAATCACCATAAACATCGAGAGGGAGGTGGAGCTATTCATATAAATCACCACAAACATCGAGAGGGAGGTGGAGCTATTCATATAAATCACCACAAACATCGAGAGGGAGGTGTAGCTATTCATATAAATCACTACAAACATCGAGAGGGAGGTGTAGCTATTCATATAAATCACCACAAACATCGAGAGGGAGGTGGAGCTATTCATATAAATCACCACAAACATCGAGAGGGAGGTGGAGCTATTCATATAAATCACCACAAACATCGAGAGGGAGGTGGAGCTATTCATATAAATCACCACAAACATCGAGAGGGAGGTGGAGCTATTCATATAAATCACCACAAACATTGAGAGGGAGGTGGAGCTATTCATATAAATCACCACAAACATCGAGAGGGAGGTGTAGCTATTCATATAAATCACTACAAACATCGAGAGGGAGGTGTAGCTATTCATATAAATCACCACAAACATCGAGTGGGAGGTGGAGCTATTCATATAAATCACTACAAACATCGAGAGGGAGGTGGAGCTATTCATATAAATCACTACAAACATCGAGAGGGAGGTGGAGCTATTCATATAAATCACTACAAACATCGAGAGGGAGGTGTAACTATTCATATAAATCACCACAAACATCGAGAGGGAGGTGGAGCTATTCATATAAATCACCACAAACATCGAGAGGGAGGTGGAGCTATTCATATAAATCACCGCAAACATCGAGAGGGAGGTGTAGCTATTCATATGAATCACCACAAACATCGAGAGGGAGGTGGAGCTATTCATATAAATCACCACAAACATCGAGAGGGAGGTGGAGCTATTCATATAAATCACCACAAACATCGAGAGGCAGGTGGAGCTATTCATATAAATCACAACAAACATAGAGAGGGAGGTGGAGCTATTCATATAAATCACTACAAACATCGAGAGGGAGGTGTAGCTATTCATATAAATCACCACAAACATCGAGTGGGAGGTGGAGCTATTCATATAAATCACTACAAACATCGAGAGGGAGGTGGAGCTATTCATATAAATCACCACAAACATCGAGAGGGAGGTGGAGCTATTCATATAAATCACCACAAACATCGAGTGGGAGGTGGAGCTATTCATATAAATCACTACAAACATCGAGAGGGAGGTGGAGCTATTCATATAAATCACCACAAACATCGAGAGGGAGGTGGAGCTATTCATATAAATCACCACAAACATCGAGAGGGAGGTGGAGCTATTCATATAAATCACTACAAACATTGAGAGGGAGGTGTAGCTATTCATATAAATCACCACAAACATCGAGAGGGAGGTGGAGCTATTCATATAAATCACTACAAACATCGAGAGGGAGGTGGAGCTATTCATATAAATCACTACAAACATCGAGAGGGAGGTGGAGCTATTCATATAAATCACTACAAACATCGAGAGGGAGGTGTAGCTATTCATATAAATCACCACAAACATCGAGAGGCAGGTGGAGCTATTCATATAAATCACCACAAACATCGAGAGGGAGGTGGAGCTATTCATATAAATCACTACAAACATCGAGAGGGAGGTGTAGCTATTCATATAAATCACCACAAACATCGAGAGGCAGGTGGAGCTATTCATATAAATCACCACAAACATCGAGTGGGAGGTGGAGCTATTCATATAAATCACCACAAACATCGAGTGGGAGGTGGAGCTATTCATATAAATCACCACAAACATCGAGAGGGAGGTGGAGCTATTCATATAAATCACTACAAACATCGAGAGGGAGGTGGAGCTATTCATATAAATCACCACAAACATCGAGAGGGAGGTGGAGCTATTCATATAAATCACCACAAACATCGAGTGGGAGGTGGAGCTATTCATATAAATCACCACAAACATCGAGAGGGAGGTGGAGCTATTCATATAAATCACCACAAACATCGAGAGGGAGGTGGAGCTATTCTTATAAATCACCACAAACATCGAGAGGGAGGTGGAGCTATTCATATAAATCACCACAAACATCGAGAGGGAGGTGGAGCTATTCATATAAATCACCACAAACTTCGAGAGGCAGGTGGAGCTATTCATATAAATCACCACACACATCGAGAGGCAGGTGGAGCTATTCATATAAATCACCACAAACATCGAGAGGGAGGTGGAGCTATTCATATAAATCACTACAAACATCGAGAGGGAGGTGGAGCTACTCATATAAATCACCACAAACATCGAGAGGGAGGTGGAGCTATTCATATAAATCACCACAAACATCGAGAAGGAGGTGGAGCTATTCATATAAATCACTACAAACATCGAGAGGGAGGTGGAGCTATTCATATAAATCACTACAAACATCGAGAGGGAGGTGGAGCTATTCATATAAATCACCACAAACATCGAGAGGGAGGTGGAGCTATTCATATAAATCACCACAAACATCGAGAGGGAGGTGGAGCTATTCATATAAATCACCACAAACATCGAGAGGCAGGTGGAGCTATTCATATAAATCACCACAAACATCGAGAGGGAGGTGGAGCTATTCATATAAATCACGACAAACATCGAGAGGGAGGTGGAGCTATTCATATAAATCACTACAAACATCGAGAGGGAGGTGGAGCTATTCATATAAATCACGACAAACATCGAGAGGGAGGTGGAGCTATTCATATAAATCACCACAAACATCGAGAGGCAGGTGGAGCTATTCATATAAATCACCACAAACATCGAGAGGGAGGTGGAGCTATTCATATAAATCACCACAAACATCGAGAGGGAGGTGGAGCTATTCATATAAATCACGACAAACATCGAGAGGGAGGTGGAGCTATTCATATAAATCACTACAAACATCGAGAGGGAGGTGGAGCTATTCATATAAATCACCACAAACATCGAGAGGCAGGTGGAGCTATTCATATAAATCACCACAAACATCGAGAGGCAGGTGGAGCTATTCATATAAATCACCACAAACATCGAGAGGGAGGTGGAGCTATTCATATAAATCACGACAAACATCGAGAGGGAGGTGGAGCTATTCATATAAATCACTACAAACATCGAGAGGGAGGTGGAGCTATTCATATAAATCACGACAAACATCGAGAGGGAGGTGGAGCTATTCATATAAATCACCACAAACATCGAGAGGCAGGTGGAGCTATTCATATAAATCACCACAAACATCGAGAGGCAGGTGGAGCTATTCATATAAATCACCACAAACATCGAGAGGGAGGTGGAGCTATTCATATAAATCACCACAAATATCGAGAGGGAGGTGGAGCTATTCATATAAATCACCACAAACATCGAGTGGGAGGTGGAGCTATTCATATAAATCACCACAAACATCGAGAGGGAGGTGGAGCTATTCATATAAATACCATCTTTGTAAATCAACAACGTTCGTATATTTAAGTTAAATCGTTATTTAAGAATCGAAAGGTGCAGGATTCAGTGACGGGGTTACTCTAACCAGAACAATAAAGTCAATAGCACAGAAAATAGCACAGTTAATACAGATTCCTTTTTAAATTTCATTATTATATTTATTGTTATACTTGTATTGGTAATCGTCATGAAACACCGCATAAGTACGAAAGAATTGAGTATCTACTATTATTCCGGTACAGTAATGTATATATAGTAATTATTCTTTTATTTATTTTCAGGTTTCTGTATGTCACGATTGTGTTTCCAAGACAACGTTTAACGTATGTATCTGGTTTGGATATCTCAACTCGAGTTTCAACCCGATTCTGTACCCATTATGTAATGACAAGTTCCTAGATGCTCTGTACTCAATGTGTCCGTACTTTATGTGTAAGAAGAAGAAACGGGCGGGAAAATCTCAAGCTGTTCGATTAAAAGACAGACACACATTCGCGACATAACAATATATTTCCTTTTAAATTGTTTCAAGTTTTGTTTGTCGTATAACAATTATTCTGTACGCCTACAGACAATATTCATAATGTGTGATGTAGGCCTGTACAGTAGCTAACCGAATTAGTAAGTCATCTTCAAATCATCTTTTATAATTTAAAAAAATAAAGCAAAACATTTTCCAAGTAATGCTCTACGTGAATTATTTCCAAAAAACATGTAGCAGTTAAATTAGATAATCATTGAAGAAATATGAAGTGTACATATGTATGTATTGAGCTGAGCATACAAACAAGGGCAAAAAAGTTTACACGTACTTGTAATGCATACCCCAGGCAGTAAAGCAGCAAAGCAATAAAGTATAATATTTCATTTCAAAAAATTTCTTTGTTACCGATTGCAACAGAAGTTTAAGGAATAATAATTATTTTTTTCCTATATAGATAGATTTATTTATATATTACCGGTATGTAAATAAAAAAAACAATAACAAATACACCAAACAATGTATATAGGTATTGTCCAACATAACATATAGGATTACCCATAAAACTTTGTAGCTTATTTCCAAGGTACTGTAAGAGTATGTGTGTATCACGCACTCTGTTGAATTTTTGATTTAGGTAATTGGGACACCTACCGTTATTGTAACAAGATTTCTAATTTATGCTGACATTTTTCACGTGATGATGCGGACATCGCAGTATCGTCCTGGCGTGAAGTGCGCTAAGGTAATCATTAGTAGAACATAGTTCGTTAAACATTGTTACCAATGCATCAATATATAACGTAAAGAGAAATAAACTAGAGGATGCACCTTGCCTTACTGCGGCCTCAATACGCACCCAAGGGCTAATAGTTCAATCAATTTAAATCTTGACACTCGGTTACTCGGACACAACTAGCAAACCTGGCGCGCTCTCAATGACGCTCTCAATCTAGACGCTCTCAATGCGTCTATTCTGCATTTCCAACCGATTTTTGCTTTAGTGTAAATGTTCTGGCGAAATTCCACCACACCATACGATCTAACAATGACCCTGTCGCAAAGTGTCAAAAATGTAGGCTATATAGAAAATCAATCCTGATATATATTATACCTGTGTTCTCATGGTAATTAATAAAAATTTAAATAGAATTTAAGAACAATATGAAAACCGAAAAGTAAATAAATTTATTATAAAAAACCCTTATAGCTTACCCTTAACATTTATATTTCCTGCTGATCTACCTCCAATTCGTGTTTCAGTATGCAAGGCACGCCCATTGCGCATTGCCCACATATCCCCCAAAGTACTTCTTTATTTTTATTGTATCTATCCATTTAATAAGTGCTGACATCGCCTGGGGTTTGTAAGTGGTATATATTCCCAAACCCCATACGGTCTCAGCACTGAGTTCCATATCACAACTGCTGATCTCTGATTGGTTCTTAATTCAGGTTGAATTACATTGCCAGTGCCATGATGCCTGGCTGGTACACTCTATCAATACTTTATTATTGAAGACAAATTTAATTGGATGAATGGATAGGATATTGAGCTTAACATGTAAAGATCTAACAACATATTCTTAATCTTCTTAATCTGCCACAGTAAGCCCTTCCACTCTGCTTCCTAAAGGAATGTCTGTTCACCACCATGGGTGATCTTCCACAGTAAACCCTTCCAATCTGTTTCCTAAATGAATGTCTGTTCATCACCATGGGTGATCTTCCACAGTAAACCTGTGCACTCTGTTTCCTAAAGGAATGTCTGTTCACCACCATGGGTGATCTTCCACAATAAACCCTTCCAATCTGTTTCCTAAATGAATGTCTGTTCATCACCATGGGTGATCTTCCACAGTAAACCTGTGCAATCAGTTTCCTAAAGGAATGCCTGTTCACCACCATGGGTAATCTTCCACAGTAAACCCTTCCACTATGTTTCCTAAAGGAATGCCTGTTCACCACCATGGGTGATCTTCCACAGTAAACCCTTCCACTCTGTTTCCTAAAGGAATGCATGTTCACCACCATGGGTGATCTTCCACAGTAAACCCTTCCACTCTGTTTGATAAAGGACTGCCTGTTCACCACCATGGGTGATCTTCCACAGTAAAAACTTCCACTCTGTTTCCTAAAGGATTGTCTCTTCACCACCATGGGTGATCTTCCATAGTAAACCCTGCCACTCAGTTTCATAAAGGAATGCCTGTTCACCACCATGGGTGATCTTCCACAGTAAACCCGTCCACTCTGTTTCCTAAAGGAATGCTGTTCACCACCATGGGTGATCTTCCAAGTAAACCCTTACACTCTGTTTCCTAATCGAATGCCTGTTCACCACCATGGGTGATCTTCCACAGTAAACCCTTACACTCTGTTTACTAATGGAATGCCTGTTCACCACCATGGGTGATCTTCCACAGTAAACCCTTACACTCTGTTTCCTAATGGAATGCCTGTTCACCACCATGGGTGATCTTCCACAGTAAACCCTTCCACTCTGTTTCCTAAAGGAATGCCTGTTCACCACCATGGGTGATCTTCCACAGTAAACCCTTACACTCTGTTTCCTAATGGAATGCCTGTTCACCACCATGGGTGATCTTCCACAGTAAACCCGTCCACTCTGATTCCTAAAGGAATGCTGTTCACCACCATGGGTGATCTTCCACAGTAAACCCTTACACTCTGTTTCCAAAAGGAATGCTGTTCACCACCATGGGTGATCTTCCACAGTAAACCCTTACACTCTGTTTCCTAATGGAATGCCTGTTCACCACCATGGGTGATCTTCCACAGTAAACCCGTCCACTCTGTTTCCTAAAGGAATGCCTGATCACCACCATGAGTGATCTTCCACAGTAAACCCTTCCACACTGATTCTGTTTCCCAAATTACCTTTGTTTCATTTACCGGAAAGTTAAGGATGAACGCCTGGATTGGGTTAGGCTGCAGTATTATGAGCTCCTTGACCAAACTGTGCTGCCCCATCTCGGGATTGAACCATGATGGCCTCATGATTGCTTATTGAAGCAACATAGAGATTTTACAAAGTGAAAAATAAAGAAGTGAAAGTGTAATAATTATGGAAATAATAATAATTTATTCCCGATGGCCGCGATATATATACATTGATTGCCGTGGGAGCATTACCGAGGTACCGGTGCCGGTACCGTGCCGGTACCGTACCGGTGCCGGTACCGTGCCGGTACCGTACCGGTGCCGGTGCCGGTACCTTTCTAGTATAGTATACTCTTATTTTCTTATATAACCAATATAGATATTTAGCAATATAATATAGATATTCAATATAGGGAGGGGTTGGATGCAGTCTTATCTACAGTAAATAGTTGGGTGTTATGAGGGTGGTGGTGGAAGGAGGGGGGGGGGGGGGGGGGTGAGCGCGACAAAGTAAGTCAATTATTTTCATTTTATCGATGTACCCGCTGGCAACTCGTACAGTAGCTACTGTAACTACAATACGAACCCAACTGCAATGTATTATCGAGGAATTGGAATTACATACAGTTCGTCCACGGGATCCCGGCTAGGAGAGATACGGCATATCTACCAGATCTACACTGCCAATCTGGAATCTGTAAGTCCAGCCTTGAAGTTTGTTTAATATTTTTTTTATTAAATTACAAAAGAGGCGCAAAATTTCATGCAACGACGTCACAACATAACGTACAGCTTCTCATTCGAGAAAATTTCATATACAGTAGTACAGGCCACCAGAAAAAGCAGATTTCATCCAATGTGATCACATGTGAACACATTTGTTCAAGTCATCTGATTTGCAGGTTATGGCGAGTTATCTTCTAGATCACACAGCAGTAGGCTAACTTGCTGGGACCGACAATTGGTAGAGACCTGTATTGGTAAAGAGAGAACTACATACAAGTCCACATGGAGGTTGATGGAGTGTATGGGAGTGGATGGGTATGTGGATGGAGGAGCCTAGACCATTGAATAATTAATTTAGTGCAGGGAGATGTCGCGCCATTAGTCTGACACCGAGAAGGCACAGAGAAACACCAGAAGATGCCTTAATATCACTAACTATAGGCCTGCCTACTAGACACTAATTAACCACACACTATAAATATAAATATATCATATATAATATAAATATATCAAATTTCCAGCTGCAGTGAGTGACAGTTCGCGGCAAACTACAGAGAGTTTCCAGATTACTAAGCGTTTCAAAAGTATTCAATTGTATCCTTTGGCGAAAAAATTTTGGATGTTGCCAATTCAATTATGTTCAATTGTCCCGTTCGACAACATTACATTACACTGGTACACATTTGATAAAATGTGTTCACAATTGTACAAATCTGCGTTTTCTGGTGGCCTGTACTGTATTACGTCCTGATATTATTACAGCGACGGAGAGACGGATTTGGTGGGTTACCGAGATTCGCGTGCCTTTTATTTTGGCCAAGTTGTTTAAACTTGGCATAATCAATAATCATGACCTACTATTATGGTTATAGCATAATACAACACAATACAATAAGTTATTAAACTAAACCTAAATAAAGAATTCTACATTATGTAATCCTGTAGGTGTTTCTTGTAAGTGTAGGAATTTCATATAAAAATAATAAAACCATCTACTTTATTTTTAAAAAATGGCTGGTTGGGTAGCTGTTAAAATAATAAGATGTGGTTTTTCTATGCTAATCGTTATCAAATACTATGTAGATCAGGATCAATTAACTTTTAGGTTAAAAGGTTTCTATTTATATGTAGTTAGTCTACACTTCATTGATTTATGCTACA
The DNA here is from genome assembly GCA_032718475.1 of Nemertoderma westbladi. Classification (NCBI taxonomy): domain Eukaryota; kingdom Metazoa; phylum Xenacoelomorpha; order Nemertodermatida; family Nemertodermatidae; genus Nemertoderma; species Nemertoderma westbladi. The sequence continues at coordinate 26,626 of JAUCBJ010005828.1, read as the reverse complement.
AAATTGACCAATTATTTCAGTCAAGTGCAGGCCGCCAACAAACGACTTCATTAATGCAATAAATCCAAATTGTGCGTGAGGCGATGATGATTAGGGATAAATGAAGCTACCAGAGGTTAATCACTGGAACAATAGATAGGTAATACAAAGCAGCCGCTTTCCTTTTCATTTTCTTATTAATAATTATTTACAAATATAGGAAAAGGCTGAAAAGCTTGCGTTTGTTTTGCTTATGAATTATCCGTTGACGGGGTTCCCTAAATCACAACGAATTACTTTCTTTCTGATGGTCCTCTTTCCTACCACAACTACCTACAGTATCTACCTTTATGAAAAGGCAATTTCGATATAAAAAAAGCGATAATTAACCTTCAAACTAAAATAGGCAAGTAACTGCCACGCTACAATACACAAGTAACTGCCACGCTACAATACATAATTAACAGCCACATTACAATACATACATAATTAACATAATGTTGTAAAATCGGCCGAAACGGCGCCTCATAAACTTGAGACAGTGAACCCGACATTCTTGTATAATTAACAGGCAGAGTTTTGGTGTCCTCAGCAGCTAGAGCCCAGCATGGACTCGCATTGTAGTACTGGTTCTACAGCTGCTCTAAATAATATTCCGGATCCACATCATTTCCGGATCCATGATCCCATTTAACAGAAGTCATCCACATACGCTATCACAGAGCTTTTTCCCGTGCGATCAGACATTTCCAGAGGACTGTCAAGGTTAACTGTAAAAATGTTCGTGTTCCTAGAGTTAACAAATAGACCAACACTAGAAGTAGCCTTTGCTAGTGAGCTCACGAGCAGATGGGATCCTTCTTGAGATTCTGTGAGTACTCCTAAGTCGTCAGCAAAGTCTAGATCAGCTAGGTGCTGGGCTGGGATATCCAGAAACAAATGTGAGATCCCAAGACTAAATAATGCACTGAACGAGGGAAGTGGGATAAAGAATCCGCACCCAAAATTAACCAAACAATGTTATTTATGTCAAATAACTAAATGTACCGGGCACGGAAGGCATCACAGTTAGTGTAGCCTCCATAACTTAAGTAGGTTTTGATCTCCGTTACGACTGTAGCCTGTTCCCTTTCCTTTTCGACTTTTTGTAATCTTTGCTCAAGTCATGCTGAATATATGTAGATTCCGGTAAATCAATATCGCATTGCACGCACAACCCCCTGGCAGTAAGGAGGAGAGGGGTGGTTGTGAGGTGACAGAGGTAAAAGCGCTACGATCACATCACAGGTCAATCACATTATGTTTTTGGTTACAGTCCTGCGTGAAATCGGTGACATCGGTTTCAATGTGGGTTATGCAATAAAAAACCGCACCGCTGTGACCGTGAGGTGCATCTGAGGACTTAACTCACTCCAGGAGTAGCTGCAGTAGCTCTTTATGTGGTGCATTGATAATATAATCACTGTTTCTCAATTTGAAAGATTACAATAGACAAATGAATTAGAATCTGTGAGTCTCAACATCCCCTGCACTGTATGTCTATGGATATGATGAATCATTCATCCGAAACTTCGTTCAACGGTGGGGCCGAAGTTCTACCCTCCGAAGGATTCGGAACTGTAAATTCATAAATCATCCTTCATTAACAAACATTAATCTACTTAAAAATTCTCATTTAGTTTCATCTATATTATTATTTAAACTGGGAGAGATTTAAAGATATTCAAACATGATTGCAGCGACTAGATTCTGGATGTCTGAAATTGCGTTTATCGATTGCAATATTGTCCATCAGCATTTTATTGATCGATAATTCCTTATTACATTGGCGTATTAGCGTCGCCAATATGAGAAATTCCTACGATATTTTTGTGAAGTGTATCCCGAGTGGGCTGGTGCAGACATACGTCTACTCACTTGTTTCTGTCGCCACCAGGAACACATGTACGCACAGCTTCAGCACTCCGTGTGAATATTTTAGGTTTGTTCCCACCACGGAAACAATAACCTGTATTGTGGATCATCGATATCTTTCCAACCTCGTCGGGCTTCCATAGCCGTTGATTTAGCCGGATGCGTGATGCGAGGCGGTAGTAATGCAGAGGTTCGTGTTTCACCGAACACCGACCTGTCGCCGAGGAAAGAAACTTTCGACCATCTGTGATGTAGAATAATTAATAGGTACAATGTAAGCAAATGGGCAGGGCCCAATATTTGTTCACAGGAACTGCTCCCCTACTCAGCCAAACGCAATAATTTAAATGTTTCAAGGAAGAATTAATTCAGGAAATGATTGACACCCAGTTATAATGAGTGAATAAGATAAGTAATTGGACTGGTATGGCTATATTTATTAACGGCATATCGACTTGGAGACCTGTTGTTGGGGGGACATAGTAATCAGCTAAATTAAGTTTATTTTTACCAGAGATGCTGGTGGGGGTTGGATAGACGGAAGCGAGCCGCCTTGAAGCGATCCGCCTTGAAGCGACTGACTGGGAGGCTGCAGAGATACTGTCCGCGCATTGTCAATCAAACTCTCATTATGTATTGTAATGGACAAAATTGTAAATGTACTGGACAATTTCCAGAATGATCGTTGTGCTAAGAACGCACCACACCATTATTGGTCTGCAAGGCGGGAACAGATTACGATTTCCGCTCACCCAGTTTAATTATAATTATTATGATGTTATGCGCGACATTATGGTAATAAACTTACACAGGAATAGTTTAGAAAGTGCGATCTTCACCTGATAGTACATTTTAGATGCTGAAATATTCCAAATCGTAATTTCCGATATTACAGTATATATTAGGCCTACAGTAATAAATAATTACATTTAATTACAGTACGTCTTGAATATTATGTAAGACGATGGGCTTTGTTAATTGTATATATACCTGAGCTTAGAAGGCCTGTTGCTATTCGAAGTGAAGAGATTAGCGCAGGCCAGAAATTTCACTTCACTTTAAGAAATATAAAAAAAGGAGGGGAAGAATGTCATTTTCTTCCTAAGAGCTGGTGGTTAGTAATGCTTGGCACGATACATTCTGAATGTCGACTATAGTTGGCGATATGGCCACCGAAATAATGAGACAATAATATTTACGGGAATAAATTTGAATATATTACTGTGTTGTAGTATTCTCATCTAATATTATGAAAGTAATCTGCGAAAAATATATCACAACTCACGGGGGAACGTATATTAAAGGGGGATGAAGAAGCGGTAGACGCTGTTTGTCTAACAACCAGTGATATGATCTTTTGTTTGAAACTTATTAGGAAACAGACTGGAAAAAACAACATGTATAAAAAATGTATCGCTTTCTTTCTATTCACTCTGATTAGTATTGACTTTGTCAAAACTAATCCAGTTTAAATTACATATTCAAATTGGGAGAATCTCCTGTTCATTAAAGCCACGGAATGCCTGCTCGTCTCCATGGGTGATCTTCCACAGTAAACCCTTCCACTCTGTTACCTAAAGGAATGCCTGTTTACAACCATGGGTGATCTTCCACAGTAAACCCTTCCACTCTGTTTCCTAAAGGAATGCCTGTTCACCACCATGGGTGATCTTCCACAGTAAACCCTTCCACTCTGTTTCCTAAAGGAATGCCTGTTCACCACCATGGGTGATCTTCCACAGTAAACCCTTCCATTCTGTTTCCTAAAGGAATGCCTGTTCACCACCATGGGGATCTTCCACAGTAAACCCTTACACTCTGTTTCCTAAAGGAATGCCTGTTCACCACCATGGGTGATCTTCCACAATAAACCCTTCCACTCTGTTACCTAAAGGAATGCCTGTTCACCACCATGGGTGATCTTCCACAGTAAACCCTTCCACTCTGTTTCCTAAAGGAATGCCTGTTCACCACCATGGGTGATCTTCCACAGTAAACCCTTCCATTCTGTTTCATAAAGGAATGCTTGTTCACCACCATGGGGATCCTCCACAGTAAACCCTTAGACTCTGTTTCCTAAAGGAACGCCTGTTCACAACCATGGGTGATCTTCCACAGTGAACCCTTCCACTCTGTTTCCTAAAGGAATGCCTGTTCACCACCATGAGTGATCTTCCACAGTTAACCCTTCCATTCTGTTTCCTAAAGGAATGCCTGTTCACCACCATGGGGATCTTCCACAGTAAACCCTTACACTCTGTTTCCTAAAGGAACGCCTGTTCACCACCATGGGTGATCTACCACAGTAAACCCCTCCACTCTGTTTCTCAAAGGAATGCCTGTTCACCACCATGGTGATCTTCCACAGTAAACCCTTCCAATCTGGTTCCTAAAGGAATGCCTGTTCACCACCATGGGTGATCTTCCACAATAAACCCTTCCTCTCTGTTTCCCAGGGAATGCCTGTTCACCACCATGGGTGATCTTCCACAGGAAACACTTCCACTCTGTTTCCTAAAGGAATGCCTGTTCACCGCCATGGGTGATCTTCCACAGTAAACCCTTCCATTCTGTTTCATAAAGGAATGCTTGTTCACCACCATGGGGATCCTCCACAGTAAACCCTTAGACTCTGTTTCCTAAAGGAACGCCTGTTCACAACCATGGGTGATCTTCCACAGTGAACCCTTCCACTCTGTTTCCTAAAGGAATGCCTGTTCACCACCATGAGTGATCTTCCACAGTTAACCCTTCCATTCTGTTTCCTAAAGGAATGCCTGTTCACCACCATGGGGATCTTCCACAGTAAACCCTTACACTCTGTTTCCTAAAGGAACGCCTGTTCACCACCATGGGTGATCTACCACAGTAAACCCCTCCACTCTGTTTCTCAAAGGAATGCCTGTTCACCACCATGGTGATCTTCCACAGTAAACCCTTCCAATCTGGTTCCTAAAGGAATGCCTGTTCACCACCATGGGTGATCTTCCACAATAAACCCTTCCACTCTGTTTCCCAGGGAATGCCTGTTCACCACCATGGGTGATCTTCCACAGTAAACACTTCCACTCTGTTTCATAAAGGAATGCTTGTTCACCACCATGGGGATCCTCCACAGTAAACCCTTAGACTCTGTTTCCTAAAGGAACGCCTGTTCACAACCATGGGTGATCTTCCACAGTGAACCCTTCCACTCTGTTTCCTAAAGGAATGCCTGTTCACCACCATGAGTGATCTTCCACAGTTAACCCTTCCAATCTGGTTCCTAAAGGAATGCCTGTTCACCACCATGGGTGATCTTCCACAATAAACACTTCCACTCTGTTTCCCAGGGAATGCCTGTTCACCACCATGGGTGATCTTCCACAGTAAAAACTTCCACTCTGTTTCCTAAAGGAATTCCTGTTCATCTCAATGGGTGATCTTCCACAGTAAACCCTTCCACTCTGGTTCCTAAAGAAACAGAGTCTTAATCCTTAATAAACAATTAAATAAAAAAGGCATGTCCAATCATTAAGCAATTTGGTTAGATGAAATTCCTGCAGACATATGGAAAACAGGAATAAATAGGAATCTAAAGTTCGATTATTTAGAGCAGCTGTAGAAGCAGTAGGCTACTCCTATATGGGAGTCCATGCTGGGCTCGGACACATGCAGACACCAAAAATCTCTGGATGGCATTATACGAGAATACTGCGCTGGGTTCATTGTGTCAAGCGCAATGAACACATTTCCAATCAGACAATATTGGACAATCAGGGAACATTGGAGGTATCTCATTCCACCCAAGATTTACACATAAACAGTAAACACGCCTCATTGAAGCTGCACATTGAGATGCTATGCTGGCTTAGCAAAAAAAAATAATTTTGCTACCACCACGAATCCCACAAGTGGCATGCTCCAATGCAGTGTGCATTAAGAAAGAAGTTTCCTAAGGTGGTTCTGATTGTGTGCTACTCTCCAACTAGTGTTGCCCCTGTAGAGGAGGTGGAAAATTTCTACCACAATCTACAAGCAGCAACTGATGGAGTGGATCAGCATGCATTCTTAACATTCCTGGGAGACTTTAATGGAAGTCTGAATCAATCACCTACATCGCCCTGGGTCTATAGCAATAGTGTTAACCGAAATTCTGTCCATCTTCAGGATTTTATCTCTGGAAATGGATTGTTTTCGGCTGGAACCCAGTTCAAGAAGCGAACTGGAAAGCTATGGACTCATAGTGGACCCAGTGGTCACAAGTCCCAGATAGACCATATTCTGTTTCGTAGGAAATACAGGAGCTCTATACAAGACTGTAATGCATTTACACTTCGACCCTTCTCCAGTGATCACCGCCTTATTGTGGCCAAGGTAAGACTTAGTCTGCGTGCTAGCAGAACAACGAAATCTGCCTTGCCACGGCATGACTGGTCCTCTCTGTTGCAACAGCCAAGTGTGAGATCCAGCTTCACACTACAGCTGAGCAACAGGTATGAGGCTCTTGCCTCTGAGGCGGCAGATCACTGTGAGGGCTATACTGCCTTTACAGAAGCAGTTAAGTTAGCAGCTGCAGAAACAGTTCCTGTATACCCTCGAAACAGGAAAAGGGCCCCCTGGACTGACAACAAAATTCAGAAGTGCCGAAATGACCTTCATAAGGCGCAGAAAGAGTCCCGACTCAAACAGACTACAGCGGCCAAGAATGCAGTTAAAGCTGCATCTAGGTCCCTGAACAGACAGTACTCTGTTAATCTACAGGAGCTAATAAACCAACAGGTTGATGCCATCAATGATGCTGACGACAGCAGGCAATCATCCCAGGCATGGAAATCGATCAATCTGCTTACTGGGCGGAAAAGCCAACCAACCACCAAGGTTAAGGCTGAATCACCAGCCAATCGCCTCAATGGTTGGAAAGCCCACTTTGAAAAGCTCCTCAATAATGACAGGGTATTGCCTGATAACTTTATAGAAGTAAAAGTGTCTGAGTCTGTACTCCCAGATATTCCCATTGGCGATATCTCCTTTGCAGAAGTGAAGGCTGCTGCAAAGAGCATTAAGACCAATCGTGCCAGTGGAGTAGATGGTGTTCCCCCTGAGGTCTTTAAAATACCTGAGTGTTTAAAGCTCATCTATCCCATCATAGTAGACATGTACCGTACAACAAGAGTCCCACAAGAAATGAAAACAAATAAGTTGGTTCCAGTTCCCAAGAAGGGCAACCTAACACTCTATGGTTCTTTTCGGAGAATCTCATTGATCTCGATTGCTGCAAAACTATACAATAGAATTCTATTAAATCGCATCAGGGATCCCATTGAGAGACTGCTACGTGGAAATCAGAATGGGTTCCGTAAAGGTCGTGGGACCATGGAGCCCATTTTGGCACTTAGAAGGATAATTGAAGAGTTATCAAAAAAGAAAGACAGGCATCTGGCTGTTATCTTTGTTGACTTCTTCAAGGCCTTTGATTCAGTCTCTCGCTCACGTATGTTCAGCATACTTTCATTATATGGGATTCCTGATGAAATTATTGCAGCAATCAGATCAGTATACGATGGTTCGACAACATTTGTGTCTACTGTTGACGGTGACACAGAACCATTTGAAGTGTTATGGGGCGTCCTCCAAGGAGACACACTTGCACCATTCTTGTTCATTATTGTGGTTGACTATGTTCTACGCATGTCCTTAGATCATCATAATGATGATGGGGTGATGATAACTCCACCTACTGGCTCCAGAAGTCGAGGAAATCCTGCCAAGTACCTAACTGATCTAGACTTTGCTGATGACTTAGGAGTACTCTCAGAATCATTAGAGGGAGCCCAGCGGCTCCTCAGCTCATTAGAACATGCTGCTTCTAGTGTTGGTCTTTTTATTAACTCCAGGAAGACCAAAATTCTGACAGTTAACTTTGAAAGTCCTCAGCAAGTCTCTGATCGGATGAGCATAAGCTCAAAGGATGGTATGCTTGAGCATGTGGACGACTTCTGTTACCTGGGATCATGGATCCGGAAGTCAGGTGAGGACCTTCGAATACGTAAGGGAAAGGCATGGGCAGCCTTGAATAGGCTTTCCAGGATTTGGAAGTCACCTAGAATTAATCGGAAACTTAAGGTCCGATTATTTAGAGTAGCAGTAGTTCCAGTACTCCTCTACGGGAGTCCATGCTGGGCTCTAACTGCTGAGGACACCAAATCTCTGGATGGCACATTCACAAGAATGCTACGCCGGGTACATTGTGTCAAGTACAATGCACACATCTCCAACCAGACACTATATAACATTGGAGGTGTCTCATTGGTTCCCCCAAGCTTGACACTAGAACAAAATCGCCTCCGCTTTGCAGGACATTGCTTTCGCCGTGAGGACCAGCCAGTGCATAATCTTGTACTTTGGCAGCCTCATGGAGTGAATAAGCATGGTGGACAGCCCATGACTTTATTGAGACGCATCTTAAAGGACACTGGCCTTAAAGATGCGGATGATCTAGCAAATGTCATGGGTGATAGGGAGTTGTGGCGGCGCAATTTTATTGACAAGCCGGCACAGCATTCTTAAAAATGCAGCTGCAATGCAGCATGCCGATCCTAGTAGTGCATTAAGAATGCTATGCCGGCTTATCTAATATCACCATCTCCAAATTAAATAAAAAATTAAAACATATCGGGCACAGAGCACTATTTAATTGTATTCTGAATCAGAAATTACAAATCATTTACATATATAATTCTAGAACATCACAATTACTATTCACATACTTGATTGTAAAGTAGCACTTTACAGTGTGATGATCCGAGTGCTTTTATAGTGAGTGAATGAAAATAAAGCCACGAGGATCCGAACACTGTGAAGTACTTTATTACAAAATTCTAACAGCTAAATTGACAGCGAGTTGTTATTTAGCACTTTACAACATTATAGGACATTACAGTATTGTATTGGCCTGTACATTTAGTATTGTAATGTTGTATTATTATGTGGTCATGTCCCATTGGCATGACTTTACGTCACGCCGCCATGGTTACCACATAAACAATAGTTGGTATTTATTATTATTTGCCTGATAGCTAGATATGCCTACTGCATTACCTACCGGCAACTATTAATAACCAGTACCAACCAACCTTAAATAAATTGATCTATAAAAAAAAAGTTAGCTTATATTTATGGCGGCGTTTGGAGCCATGTTAATAGTTTATAGCTATTGGTTATTAATACAGTAGCTACCGCTACCAGTAGGTAATGCAGTAGGCATATCTAGCTATCAGGCAAATAATAATAAATACCAACTATTGTTTATGTGGTAACCATGGCGGCGTGACGTAAAGTCATGCCAATGGGACATTACCACATAATAATACAACAATACAATACTAAATGTACAGGCCAATACAATACTGTAATGTCCTATAATGTTATAAAGTGCTAAATAACAACTCGCTGTTAATACTTTACGGCGTTGAGTAATGTTACAATCTTTGAATTAAAGTATTAATTATTACGGATAAAATTTCACAGAACTGGGATTAAATAATTCGATTAACATAGAAAACGTAAGGCCAGAATTTGCCTGGTGTTGCGAAGGTGCTGTGAGGTGGGACAGTCGAGCAATGTGTGGGCTTCAGTCTGCTCAGACAGACCGTCACACATACGGGCAGACCCGCTGTGCCCTGGGTATACATGACCACCAACCAGTCTCCACACCTAAGCAATATGGGACATAAGGCGGCATAATATTGGTAAATTATTAAATTAAATTAAATTAAATATTGACTGCCGCCACGGCTGTTTTTATACTATTTTGTACTGTGGTTCTTTGTTGTTTGGTAACATATTTACTGGATGTTAATTTTTGGAGAATAGGTACATATCGATTATCCGATCCTCGATAATCGATAATCCCAACTAACTTTTTTTATTATTGTGAGGTAAGCAGAAGGGAAGTACTAGTAACGATTCGGCTCAAATTACAGTGGTTTGTGTGATATTTATGCTATTTCATAACCCCAATGTAAGTGAGCTAAATTTATCCTTATACATGAACAAATATTGAACAATTGATATAATTAGGATTAACGTTTAACATTATTGCATATTGCATATAGTAAAGAACATTGCAAAATTTACTAAAAGTAAAAGTAACAAAGTAAAAGCATATACCGGTAATTAGGATTTATGTTTAACAATATTGCATATGGTAAAGAACATTGCAAAATTTACTAAAAGTAAAAGTAACAAAGTAAAAGCATATACCGGTAATTATGATTTATGTTTAACAATATTGCATATAGTAAAGAACATTGCAAAATTTACTAAAAGTAAAAGTAACAAAGTAAAAGCATATACCGGTAATTAGAATTTATGTTTAACAATATTGCATATTGTGAAGAACATTGCAAAATTTACTAAAATCAAAAGTAACAAAGCAAAAGCATATACCGGTAATTATGATTTATGTTTAACAATATTGCATATAGTAAAGAACATTGCAAAATTTACTAAAAGTAAAAGTAACAAAGTAAAAGCATATACCGGTAATTAGGATTTATGTTTAACAATATTGCATATAGTAAAGAACATTGCAAAATTTACTAAAAGTAAAAGTAACAAAGTAAAAGCATATACCGGTAATTAGGATTTATGTTTAACAATATTGCATATAGTAAAGAACATTGCAAAATTTACTAAAAGTAAAGTAACAAAGTAAAAGCATATACCGGTAATTAGGATTTATGTTTAACAATATTGCATATGGTAAAAACATTGCAAAATTTACTAAAACTAAAAGTAACAAAGTAAAAGCATATAATTAGGATTGATGTTTAACAATATTGCAGTTTATATTTTACAGCTATTAAGCAACTTTCATTGTTACAGTTATTTATTGCGGGTTTGGCTGGGTCTAACTAAAGCATACCAATATTATGGGTGTAAGCTGCGTGAATTGTGTGGCTGAATCTACTTTGTATGAGTTTCTACTGCTAGTTGGAATAAAGAGATCACATCACCATACATAATTCCCAGGATATTATTTAGTGGCACTTTTGCCTTCTCAGCAATTGATGGCCAGAACCAAAACTTATGATATACCCGTAGCACTTGAGCCATAAAAGACACTTCTATGTCACCAGACTGCTCACAGATACTGACAACTTCACCAACATACCAATCTCTGTCATAAACAGCCACAACTATGCCGATCTTGAAATCCACCAATGAATTGAATTTCTGAAGAGAAATATTTTCATATCCTTTGTATGGTTCATTACATTCAAACTCCACTGGATCAGTGCTACCACTGTCAGAGTTACTAGATTGGTCTTCATCATGTGAATCTTTACTTCCATCAGTACTACTATCTTCTATCTGACTCTGCTATATCTTGGCTGTGAAAGACAGGGGGTTGTTCAATCGTCCCTTGACTCGGACCCACGTCACCGGTATCATCCACGTGCTGGAGGTCCCTAGGACCAATGCTTCTTCCTGGAGGAACTGTAAGCTTCTTCTTGCGTGTCTTCTTGGGTTCATCACCAGCTGGCCTAAGTTCTCGGAGAACTTGAACAAACACCTGGTCCATATTGCTTTCAATGGCCGCGTTCATGCCCTTGCTAACACCTGATTCCTATCGAGTGGAAATATTCCTGTCTTTCGAAATCCTGCTATTAGTGAAGAATTATTCACAATAGCCTCACCTGGCTCCTTTCCTGGTATATGAATATAACTTGAGTCTTCTTGTTGGAGCGAGATTATTAGTTTCTTTAATAATTTCGGAAATTGGTCCTTTGGCAGTGATTTATTTCCTTCAGGGCTTTCTTTGAATGTAGTCAACATGGCCCGCCACTTACGTTTAAGAGGACCAAAGAACGACACATCTAAAGGTTGCATCAGGTGTGTTGAATTTGGTATAAGGCAGATGAATTTTATATTGTATTCAACGCATTTGCTTATGACCTCAGGTACTAAATGGCTCGATACGTTATCTCCAATCAGGGTTTTGGGGACATTTTTCGGAAATCGCTTAAAGTAAGGCAGTGCAATCGATTGAACCAGTCATTGAAGCAACAGGCATCAAACCATCCTGATTTTGATCTATTATAACGTGTATTGCGTAACCCTCCCTCCATCCACTGGTCCCATAAGTTTTCTGACTTATATACAACATAAACAGGTAACAGTGTTCCTGTTGCACTTCCAGCCATCATAATGGAAATCGCTGACTTGGAAGAATTAATGACTCTTTCTGGGTATTTCACTCCTCTTTTCACAACAACCTTCTTACTCTTACTCCCAGGATCATCTGTTAGATTGCTTTCATCATAGTTGACGATTTTTTCCGGAGCTATACCATCTATAAGGCTTGAGTAAGGTTGTCGAAATACTCATTTATGGCTGGAGCATCAATAGCCGCCCTAACTCTTTTTATATTTTGACAAAGACGATTATTTAGCACCATCTTGTGACGATGAAGAAATGACCTTCCCCACTCCACACCAGGAACATTGTTGCAGAACTTTTTTATAACACGACCCTGTCTGTCTAAATAGGACTTTGCCATATATCGTATATCAAATATGGTCATAGGGAATCCCCATCCAGCACAAATCAGGGTATTTTTAACAAGTATCTTCTCTTCATCTGCAGTGAAGGAAATTTGACCCCCATAAAACCCCTGTTGTTGTTTGTGCACTTTCCTATATATCGTCCGTCGCCTTCGGTATATGGAACTCCCAGGTATGTGCTTGTAAAATCTGACCATGCTTGGATGGAATAGGCTAAAATTCAAAGATATATATCAGATACCTGCAGTTGTCAGAGTCTTGTTGTTTATACAAATCCAAATTATCAAATAAAGCAAAATTAGAAGCCTACTCTATTCTAGAACCAAAGCTTAGCCTACCTGTGTGTGTAGGCATACCAAGACATTAATACTACCGGTACATAAGGCCTATGACTGTAAGAAAAACTACAGTAAACAAACCAAAGGATAATTGACAATGATGTAATGTTCCACTTCACCCCTTTTTCTGTTACACTTGACCTCACTTTAGAAAACATACATTTTAATAGATTTTACTTGGTAATTAAAGGTTTCCACCAAGTAAAAATCAAAGCAGTATAACATATGGTCAAGTAAAAATACATAACATATTTGGTTGTACCAGATGTAATTTTCAGAACTAAAATTTTAACAATTTTAACTTGTATATTGTTTCCATGTAATTCTAAGTGTCCCGTTGCCTGATTAAATATTACATTGATAGTTACTTTATTATTGAGAACAATCATTTTAATGATGCTGATGGGAGTATTTTTGTAATCAATTACCAAAACAAAAAATTATTTTGTTTCACTTCACCATGCATGTTTCACTTCAACCCCGATGACGGTAATCACCCCCCCCCCCCCCCCCCCCCCGTAAAGCCAGAAATTCAAAATTTCTGGTTATTAAAGGTCTTGTAAAATTATCCTAAAATTGTCCATGTAACTTTTGTTTATTGTTTATTTAGAGATTGTGTAATCTCAACCCCAATTGTACATACGTAAGTAATTAGTAGTAATAAGTAACTTAGTCTGTAGAAATATTATTATTTAGTGTCTGATAACTCTCCATTAGGAGTGGTATTCAACTATTTGCGAATCAGGTATAATTATAGCAGATATATCTGACCACCTTCCTATTTTTGCAATCTGTGATATTGCGCATAATTCCGTACCACCACCACCAAATTTCTACACTAAAAGGGACACCTCCGATTCTAATATAAATAAATTTTTGAACGCTCTTGGCAATAAATCAAAACATAATGAATGGGAAACAATCCTGAATGAAACCGATGCAACTGAAGCGTACAACAAGTTTATATCAGAATACCAAAATTTATTTGTGCTAAACTTTCCATTTAAACAATTTAAATTAATAAACATTGAAAAACCATGGATAACAAATTCTATTTATGCTTGTATCAAAAGGAAACAAAAATTATTTTCCTCATTCATAAAAACTAAAACGGAAGAAACAAAGACATCTTACACGAAATATAAAAATTTACTAACAACTTTAATCCGAAACTCAAAAAAACGTCATTTTTCACATCTCTTTGAAAAATTTAAATATAATATTAGTCAAACCTGGAATACTATAAAAGTACTTACTAATAGGAACAAGTCGTCTAGCTATCCATCTACTTTCCTAGTCAGGTCAAAATTGGAGGAAGATGAATATTGTATTTCAAATGCATTTAATAACCACTATGTATCTGTCGGAGAAAAACTTGCAAGTAAAATTCCAACTACAGATAGACCCGTGGCCACATTCCTGAAAAACCCAACCCTAAATTCAATGTTTTTGGATACCATTTCTGAAAATGATTTACTGAAATGTGCAATGTCTTTGAATAATAAAAAGTCAATCGGGCTTGATGGCGTTGATCCAGTATTAGCACGGTCAGCACTTCCAAAAATTGCAACTCCCTTAACGCACATAATTAATTTATCTTTACTCACAGGTGTTGTGCCAGACCAATTAAAATGCGCTAAAGTTGTACCAGTATTTAAAAGGGGTAATAAAAATATAATAACAAACTATCGTCCAATTAGCGTACTACCATATTTCTCAAAAATCCTTGAAAAAATTGTAAGCATACAACTCCTCGAATTTATTAAAAGAGAAAAAATATTAACCTCAAAACAGTTTGGCTTCCAAACTAAAAAATCAACTGAAACTGCGCTTTCATCTCTGTTACATGACCTTTTGACTGAAAACGAGAATAATAATATCACTGTGGGTCTGTTCCTGGACCTCTCTAAGGCGTTTGATACTGTCAACCATAAAATATTAATTCAAAAACTCGAACACTACGGTATTCGTGGGACGCCTTTGGATTGGTTCAGGAGCTACCTAACAGATCGTCGGCAAAAAGTGCTATTTAAATCGACCCTATCAAATTCTAGTACAATAACTTGTGGCGTTCCACAAGGGTCTATTCTTGGACCGGTACTATTTCTGATTTATATTAATGATATTACAGAATGTTCATCCATTCTAAATTTTGTTCTTTTTGCCGATGACACGAATATTTTCCACTCAGGATCTGACTTAAATATACTCATAGATCAACTTAACAGCGAATTACTTAATATATATAAATGGCTTGCAACAAATAAACTATCCCTAAATTTAGATAAAACTAAGTTTATAATATTTTCTACTAAACAATACAGCTGGGCAAACAAACACATTTTGATTAACGGAAACTTAATCGAAAAAGTAAATGAAATGAAATTTCTTGGAATTATTATAAGTAGTGATTTAAAATGGAACAAGCATATTCAATACATACGACTAAAAATAGCTAAAAATGTGGGAATTCTTGGTAAACTTAAACATTTCATCCCGTACAAAATTCGCCTGACATTATACCACACACTGATCCGCCCATATCTCACATTCGCACTTACGGTATGGGGCAATGGTGCCAGTTCAAATAGTACAGCTACAAATTCATTACTTATTTTACAAAAAAGGGCAATTCGCTACATACACTTAAAACATTCACAATACCATACAGAGGAACTCATGAAAACCCAGAACGAATTAACACTATCTAATATATATAAATATCAATGTTTACTTTTCATGTACAAATCTATTAATGGAAAACTAGATCTTCCAGAAAATTTAAAATCTATTTTAATAGTAAATCGACAGTTTCACAATTACAACACTCGTACAATGTACAATATTCATCTTCCTCTATATCGCAAATCATTAACTCAAACTGCAGTAACTTACCAAGGCCCACTATACTGGAATGACCTTCTCCCTGAAATACGCAGATCTCCTACATTAAATCAATTCAAAAATAATCTCAAAAAAGAATTACTGACTTCCCAACACAAGGTAAACAAATAAAATACAGTATCTACTGTACATAAGCATAGATATTGTTCAATAAGGAATAAACAAAGACTGCCGAACAGTGTAATACCAAAATACCAATGAGACATAACTTTATTATTTTATAAGCTTTTTAAGTGCCAAATAAGCTTGCTTCCGGCACCTTAACTAGCACGTTGGTACCAGGGGGGGGGGGGGGGGGGGGTGTAGTTTTTTTTTTTTTTTTATATTAATTGCATGTTATAATTATTCACTAAACATTATACAACGAATATTAAAGGCTTGGGCGGGCCGCTAAACCGTGCCTTATTATTATTAAAAAAAAAAAAAAAAAAAAAAAAAAAAAAAAAAAAAAAAAAAAAAAAAAAAAAAAAAAAAAAAAAAAAAAAAACCTATCATTATTGTAACCTCTGACCTCAGAAATAATAACATCTATTTCAAAAATTCAATATTGACTAAATCCACTGCGGGTGGGGTATATATATATATAATTATATATAAATAAATAAATAATTTATTTCAATTTATTAACCTTATAGGCATGTTATATAACATCTACAGATCTAGGTCTTTCAATATACACTAAGTCTATTGCTTAATCACTGCAATATAGTAAAGGAAATAATTGCTGTGATCTGATATAATCTGCGATTATTAAATTATTGGTAATACGAGTATATACAGTTAGCTTATTATTTATTTATATAATTTAGGCAGATCACATATACCGGTACTCCGTGATTCATATTGGTCTTCTGTAATAATGGTTATATATATATGCCTACTATTTACATAGTGTACTGTAAACCGGTTTTTGATAAACTGTGATCTATCTATATCAAAGTGTGTAACAATAAAATATTGTACCTATAGGACTAACAGTTTTAATACTGGTTAATATCAGATGTACTGCTGTATTGATGTAATATTAATAGGCAAATAGTTTCTAAGTCCTTAATATGTCTAGTCCTAAACCTATATTGTCTGTCAGCATATTAGACCAGAGAGTCTGTGACCCTGATAGCGGCTCAGTAAAGAGCATTGAGGCGAGAGCTAAGACCCTGCCTACAGTAAGAAAAATCCCTCTAATAATGGTGATTACCATTATTGAACCTAAGTTAGTAGACCAACATAGGTCAATTATAGGTACTAGGGCCCAGGTAAAACGACACCAAGCAGCTGCGAATTCAGATCAACCTGAACTGACAGCTTAGGACAGCCACTAGAAAGACCCTAGTGGTCACAGTACTAGCACATAAGAGTTGGCACCCTCAGTGGCCTGTCAGGGAGTATATGATGGATAATTCCAACCCAAACCCACTCTTTATTCTTCCTAGTGGAGTATTGATACAAATCCTTCCAGCCATAGTGGAGCATCTGGCTGATTTGACACATAATGGCCGCTCAAGTAAGGAGAGTTACGCGGGTTATCAGCATGAAGAATTAGAAGGAATTGTGGAAACCCAATGGAATTTTCCATGACCTGGAAGACCTTTCAGGCTATACGATGCCCCCTGGAGTGAACTTCATCAGTTGAAGGTGGCAAGGGACACTCAAGATCAAGCTGTATGGTAGTGCTCCACATCTGGATACGTCCAAGGATTTTTCAATTCAATAGGGAGACTGGAGATCCAGTTGTTCAGAGGTCACCTAGATCAAAGAGAACAAGGTCAGTTGTTGTATCAAGTATGTGAATGTATATTGAGAATTCGGCTGATTTTGTTGGCTTTTGAGGAAGCGTCAATGAGGAGTCAGGGTACATCTCTACAAGTAGCAGTAAAAACCTTGTTCCAATGTGTAAGTGATCGTGTTCAAGGGACATCAAACTCGCTTATGGAGAATCAATAGATGCTGTCTTTTTGTGTGGTGAAGAGGAAGAATCACCCGAAGCACCACCTAAGAACGACGCTATAGACATATACTTATCTGATTATCAAAGATTCATAGGAGATAAGGAATTGAGGCGACGTCTAGCTGGTCTAGACCCGAGGAGTGAAGGAGCCAACCTCATTTTGGATGAACTGGATGCCGAGATGGAAGCGGCAGAACAAGCCAAGATCACTGAGAATGACCTCATCGCCCTAGAAAAGACAAAAAGAGTGATAGAAGCAGAAAGAAAAGCAGCAGAAGCTGAAGCCGAAAGCAAAAGAAAGGCAGCAGCGGAACCGAAAGAAAGGCAGCAGCGGAAGGTGAAAGAAAGGCAGCAGAAGCTGAAGTGGAAAGAAAAGCAGCAGCAACGAAAGCCGAAAGAACAAGAAAGACCGCCGAAGCATTATCCAAATTGGAACTAGAGACTATTAAAGAACAACAGGAACTACGAAGAAAGCAAGTAGAAGAAGCCAAAACAAAAATCAGAAACTGGGCAACTCCTAAATATATGGATTCATTACCTCATCAGGGTTAGGCATCGAGTTAGGCCTATAAATCCAACTAGAACGGATGCAGACGGGCCCCAATAGGACGCAAGTTGCCTAACTTACCCCCACCTGTGAGAAGAGACTTGGCCAACCCTGATTTAAAGTCTGGTGATTTAACACCCTTAAATATTCAGTCTGGTAGGTTTCCCACCATCTTAGATGAGCCCAAATTAAATAGGTCTGTCATTAGTTCTACACCAATAGCTGAGACTCCCTTAATATTAGAACCTGATTCGAAATTTCCTTTGGAGAAAACTAATCCGCCCCTGACGAGTAGCAGAATCCTATTTCTAGTACAAAAGTGGGGCAAAGAATATCCTTTGGACATTAATTGTCTCCCATTGCCTCGCAGACTCAACCACTCGACGCAACACTGTCGGCACAGACCAAGGAATCGGCCAAGTGGATAGAGTAGGGGCGAAGGGAGATGAGTAAGATAATTTCAGAGTTATCCCAAACCAAGGAAAAACCATAGATCAATTAATACAGAAAGGTATACCACCTCCTGTAACTGTATTTAAACCTCTTAGGTCTGAATCTAATAATGCGCAAGGTGTGGAGCCTAAACGCATATACACTACCAGTGACGTGGAAACCCCTATAGATAATAACATCAATAGACAAACTTATAATGATACACCATATATTGGTATGCATATTATATGTTTGAAATCCTAAGAGCTTATGGAATACCAGAAGTAATTGTTGCTGGCATTGGATTGTTATATTGTGACACAAAAGCACAGGTACTCCCACCAGATGGTGAAACTGGGTTTTTCTCAATCCTGGCTGACATACTGCAAGGTGACACATTAGCACCATTACTATTTGTAATTGGGTTACGCAATGGATTACGCAATGAGGACGGCCACAAAGGGTGAAGATCTGGGATTCACACTTCAAGAATGCAGAAGTAGTAGATATCTGGCAACTACAATCACAGACACCGACTTTGTGGATGACATCACCCTGCTCTCTAATATGCTAGCAGATGCACAGCTTCTACTAAATAAAGTGGACAGGGCTGCTAATGAGGTTGGATTGCATATAAATGCTACCAAGACCGAATTCATGACGTTTAATGTTAATGGAAACTTGACAACCATTGATAATAATCAACTAAGGAAGGTCGATGACTTCCAGTACCTTGGATCATGGATAGAGAGTAGCAAAGACATGGAAGTTAGGAAAGCAAAGGCTTGGGTAGCTCAATCAAAAATGGATACCATCTGGAAATCAGATCTCTCCAGGCACCTGAAGACTAAGTTCTTTAAAGCCACAGTGGAAAGTGTATTTTTATATGGGGGTTGAGACCTGGACACTGACTAAATCACTTGAACAACGAATTGATGGTTGCTACACAAGACTACTAAGGGCAGCCCTAAACATCAGCTGGAGACAACACATGACAAATGCCGAGCTTTATGGTACAATACCACCTGTATCAACCACCCTCCTTGAACGCAGATTAAGATTCAGTGGGCACTGCTGGCGAAGTAAAGACGAGGTCATACCAGATCTACTTATCTGGCAACCAACTCATGGAAAGCGTAGTCGTGGACAACTGGCCATAACATATATAAATCTACTCGAAAGGGATACTGAATTTGGGAGAAACGAAATTGCAACAACTATGGAGAATTGGGAAGCCAGGAAGGATCTCATTTCCACTGTCTGAGTTCGATCGACCTAGTAGTAGTAGTAGTGGTCCGTTTGAAACAGTGCATTGAGACAGTTTCTTGAAGACTCTCCAGTCTTCTCCTTATGGATGACTCTGCCCTATTGGTCAGGAAGCCATTTGAACATGCACTAGAACAATTACAAATTCTTCTCGAATTCTGTGATGATACTAATATGAAAATAAACACTAAAAAGACTAAATTCATTGTGGTAAATGGCTCACATTAAGACAAATGCGATATTCCTGAGAATGACCAAGGATCTTCATTGGTTGTTTCAAACTGTGAGGAGATGTATATTTAGGTTCATGTATTTGTCAAGACGGTGGAATAAATAATGCCATCAAGTCACAAACAAGGGAGAAATTGAAACATATGTCAAAATTTCACGCATTCCTGTACAAACATTGCCCTTGTCCGGTATGGGTGAAATTATTAGTACTGTTACCTCAGCAACTTTATATCCCTGCGAGACTTGGATTGGCGGGAATATGTCTCCAATCACCAGCCAGTACTTCTCCATGTTGAAATCCACCATCGGCGTTGAAACCCCAAGCTCCATGTCCCTTTACTGTACGCTTTTGATCTCTCGAGAAGTTTGGGAATACCAATGGGGCGAGCCTCTGATTCAATTATTATTAATAGTCACATTTGCCATATAAAAACTGATAGGAGTAATATTTCCCGCTGCACAACAGAAAACACAAAATCGACGCGTCGTACACTGCACTGTTCTTTGAACCCTGAACTTAATCCTCCTATTCTGTATGTACTCGTCACGCTTGGATATTCAAGAGTGGCATAGGCTTCAATGGACAAGGTTCAGACTATTGTCCAGATAGACAAACACCAGCATGTCTAGAGAGACAGGCTGGTGTTCAAGAACCCCACCATATCACTGGATGAGATAGTGTGGTCAAGTCCAGTCTGAGCTGCATGTCATCGCTGTGTGCAGCTTGCTGGATCACATCCGCAATAGTGACCCATTCAGCTGATTATTTTGGGTGTAGATAAGTGCTGTTTCTGTTTTCTGTTGCTGTTTCTTGCAAATTCTTGCATCAAGCTCTTGAAGTGCTATTGAGTGAATAATGTTAACTGTGAACTGTTAACTGAATGTTTTGATATATTTTTTATTTCATCATGCATTTGTAATTAATACTTATGACATATTTTATACAATAAGAGACAACTTTTTTTTACACTTTACAACTTTTTACATATTTATTTACTTGTTGTTTACTTATTGTTATTACAAAATTTAACTTTCTGTTCACATGCAGTACCGGTAGTGTTAATAATTAATTATTTTCCATGAGTGAAAACGCTATTCCGACATGCGACAACCATTATTGACGCTATTAATGTTAATTGTTAATTTTCAATTGACAGGTTACAATGGAATGTAATTCTAACCAAAACTATAAACGATGATCATTAGAACAGGTTACAGTTTCATATTTGTCGGCAGTCGGTTGTCGGTGTAGATTTTACACCCATTGATCGAATAAATAGAATCTTCCTGTTTTGAACTGTGCCCAACGAAAGTTATAATTATATTAATCCTCTCATTCATCCGAAACACCAATAATAAAGTTTTTTAGTGATAAACACACAGAACATTATTAACAAAGTTGCATTTTAAAAGTTGATTGATAGTATGCCTGAACGTCTGAGACAGGGGGGTAACTGGACGCAAATCCCATCTTGGCGAATTAATATCCCGCCTCTATGTTAAATTCTCAATTTAGGGAAAGGAACAGGTTACAGTGGCACGTTATTTTAATCAAAACAATAAACTAAACACAATAGAACAGGTCACAGTTTTATTTTTGAGAGTACACAGTTTTATTTTTGAGAGTAATCAGCTGTTATTTGCGTCGAATTTCCCCTAGAGAAGGATTAATTTTAATTGCGTCCAGTCCCCCAAGCCCAGCAACCCTAGCCCAGCAAACAATAAGTGTAAACAATAGCTTATTGTTTCCTAATATCATATCATTTAGAATAATTATTTTATCTAGGACAGGCCATTACCAGTTGCTTGTGGTATTTGCATGTGTTACCGGTTATTCATTTTGCATTTATTATTATTATTATTATCAATTTTACTACTGTAGGTTAACCAAGGCAGTCAATAAACTAAAGTAGCTAACCTCCATACTTCCAACACGATAACAATACCTATCTACAAATTGCACGCCCCTTGGCCGTTGTACCCATGTAAAGCCGTCCGTATCTAAACGTTAATTAGTCCCATGACTCCACGTATTCTTACATTGACTTACATCCACATCTCAAACTTCATCATCATATAAGTCGTACATCATCACTCAATTGCCTGTAACCACATGCTATATTGCTATCTCATATCCTTTATTATTGTTTTTCTCCCCGAATGCAAATATAGATTCTGTAATATATTATCCAACATAAATGATATTACAAACAATATTGTGACACAGAAGTTCAGATACTCTACCAAATGGTGCAACTGAGTTCTTGTCAATATTGGCTGGCGTACTGCAAGGTGACACATTGGCGCCATTACTATTCATAATTGTATTGTATTACGCAATGAAGACTGCCACAAAGGGTAAAGAACTGGGATTCATACTACAAGTATCAGACAAGAACGCCAAAGTAGCAGATATCCAGCGACTACCGTCACAGACACCGACTTTGCGGATGACATCACCATGCGCTATCAGAAATTAAATTTGAATTTATTATTCCTCAATCAAAACGAAATATTACAAGAATAATTGCACAGCAGACTGTAGTAATCTGCTGGGTACTGTGTGGGTGGTCCTCTGCTATAGCAAATCGCTAGTTCGGCTTCGGAACACCCACATGCCGAGGAGGAGGAAGAGTTATGTTTATATTTATTTTAGAGCGCATGACTGAGTCGTAGTATAACTGGTGTTGACTGAAATTGTGGCAGCATAAATGTCAAATATTAAAATATAATTAGCAAAGGCAAAGGTATGTAAAATCAGCTGTTTTGAGTGAATATATTATTACTGGTTTGTATAAATAATTCTAAAATCGAGTTTGGTGGGAAATACTGATCTGAAATGAAATCTATGGCAGTATCTTGTGGTATTAAAAGATTTTGAGCAAGTACTTCTTAAGTTTTGATTTAAAGATATTCAGACTGGAGCTGCTGCGGATATTTTGTGGCAAGGAGTTCCAGAGTAAAGGGCTTTGAACAGATACAGACTGGTGACGGACAATAAGACGGACATATGGCAGGTGGTACAGACCAGCGGAGGCAGAGCGGGTGTTGTAGGAATGCACTGAAGATGCCTTAGTAACAAGTAGAAGAGGGGATGGGTGGGGTTACTATGAATATCGTACATTAGTGAGAGGATCTGGAATTGGAAAAGTTGATCTAGAGGTAGTATACGTAGTTGTTGGTAGATTGGAAAGGCTGAGGACTGGTAGTGGCTAAATGGAATATAACGTAGAATTTTATTTGGTTTTTTTCGCAAAAGTTGGGTGATAGAATTGTAGGTACCACCCCAGACAATGAGATCGTAGTAGATGTATTATATATATTAAAGATATATTAACGAGTAAAAGACCATCCATAAAATCTGTGGGCTGAGAATATGACGAAATTTATAGTAAAGTCCTCAGGTTCTAGAACGTAGCTTATAGGGTCGCAAAACATTAAATTATTGTCGATAATTAACCTAGGTACTTAAATGCGGATGTAAATTTTATTGGTTGGCTATTAATGGATAGACCATGAGATTGAGATTGGAATCTGGACCTTTTAAATAGGAAGTATTCGGTCTTATCAATGTTTAACTTAGTCGGTTGTCACATAGACAGTCATAGTGCAGGTTAGGGTCGGTCGTAGTTCATAGACTCGATACGAGGAGTCAGATTGCGGTTAAGTCGCATGAGAGTGGTGTCATCGGCAAAGATAGTTGCGTGGGAGGATGTGCTGTGCAGTTCGGTAAGTTATTAATATAGAGAAGAAAAAGGACTGGCCCAAGAACCGACCCTTGTGGGATACCACAAGAAATAGACCTGAGAGAGGATATAATGTTATCTATAGATACACACTCCCGCCTATGGTCGGTGAGATAATCAGAAAATAGCGAAAAAGCCGTGCCACGAATACCGTACATTTGTACTTTACTTAGTTGGATAGTACATTCTTCATTCTAGTACATTCTTTCTTGGTATGCAATATTATATTGGATATAGGATATTGGCTGTGATTCGTAAATCACTCTGTTCCCCATTCTCTCACTGGGTGGTGTGCAGCGGATGGATTCGCTAACAGATTTAACGAGTAGCACTCGACTCATAATGAGGTGCTCAGTGATCGCGATTGGCTTAGCGAGTTTCTTTTATTCTGAAGAGTGCAGATGCGCTGACTGTTCCCGTAGAACCGGATGATCATTGTGAGGGATTTAGGAGGTTTAGATCCATTAACCGAGCTTGGAGGGCGGACCGTGTTTCCCAATCGGTGGAAGACATCAACGTAGTTGATTGTCAATTTAAGTGGAGTAAGAACATCTGCGATGAGACTGGCCCTCTCATTGGCAGAGTTGTTCTGCTCCGGTAGGTTGTGGACCAGGATGTTGTGACGGCGTTATTAGACCTGCAGCTCCTCATTTTCTACTTGGAGCAAGGTATTCTTTCGTGGAAGTGCCTCATTGTGCTTATTAAGGACTGCATTATCAGACTCTAGGTTGGAAATGTGTGCAGTATTAGATACGATAGTCTGATGTGCCTCCTTGAGTTCGTATCTAAACTCATCCTGTAGCTCACAGACCTCCCTGATTTCCTTCCGCAGCTCATCTTGACCTGTGTGTAGGTCGTCCAGGCGGTGGAGGATTGCCTACCCAACATCCTCCAGTTGGGCATTCCGGATGGAGGGATTTGGGATATTAGTGAGCGATTAAAATATCGTTGAGGCAGTCTACCGGGGTTGTTTCTCGATCTGAATGAAAGCGAGCAGTACTAAGTATGCATTACAGCATTAGGCTATGGTACCAGAGACTGATACTGCGTGTTAATGTTTTACCGATTTATTACGGTTTTACATAATTAAAATTAAATGAAGTGATAGAGCTGACCTTTCGGTAACGTTGAAAATTGATACGTAAGGTATATTTCGGCCACAGGCCTTTATTCAACCTTTTAACACAATGTCTGACTGCTGACACAACTGTAAAATTTAAAATTAGAATTAGGGGTAGGTTTTACAGTTGTGTCAGCAGTCAGACATTGTGTTAGAAGGTTGAATAAAGGCCTGTGGCCGAAATATACCTTACCTATCAATTTTCAACGTTACCGAAAGGTCAGCTCTATCACTTTATTTAATTTGAATTATGTATACAACGGTAACAAGGGCGCCAGTATTTAATAAATTATAACGGTTTTATCGATTCGGCCAATATCCTTGCAAGAGCAGAAGCTCACTGCGGAAACGATGGGCCTGTCAGTATTCGCGTTGTGTGTCGGTAGGTGCAGGGTGGGGTCTCTTGGTTTGTGTCTGGCCGCCTGAGTTGTGTGTTTAGGTGGGTATGTTGTTGCGTATGAGTGTTGCGTATGTTTAAATATTCGTATGTGAAGTGTGTATGAATACTGGTCCAATTAATTATTTGTACTCAAATATTATAAACGATTATTGTGCATGATTTATATTCTGTCAATGGTGCTGGTATATTATGTAATTATTTGCAATGACGAAAGCACTGATATAAGCTATTCTTGTTGTCCAATCCCGCTCCACATTGAGCATTATACGTATTAAAGTAAAGTAATGTTTTACAATCAATCTGAAACTGTCAGATGCACAACTTTACTGAATAAAGTGGAGAGGGCTGCTAGGGCGATTGGATTACATGTAAATGCTACCAAGACCGAATACTGTATTTAATGTTAATGGAAGCTTGACCACATTCATTCATTCATTCATAATTAACGGTTCCCTAATTCGTAGGAATTAGAGATCCAGAGATCATCTTATCGGGGAGAATAATCATTCCAGAATCCGACAAGGTTGCACACAGTCGACCTGTCATTGTGTTTGTGAAAGTTATAAAGATAATAATAAATGATTGGCCAGAATGGATGGCTGCAAAAGAAATCATATCATATGTTTTCATAAGTTGTTGCATTACTTGGATTCCTGTTAAAAAATTAAATATAGCATTAGTGGGAGCAAGGAATTTGGTGGTGGTGGGGAGAGAGAGAGAGGGGGGGGGGGGTCTGAATAACTATGGTTTAATAATACTATAGTTCAGAGTTATAAAGGATGTCTATTAGGACGTAGTGGTCTGGCTAAGTGTTTGTAGTGCCATATCGTGTAACAATATATTAATGGAAATACAAGGGGTGGGGGTTGGTTATGAGGTTTATTAACATTAAGTAAGTTATATCACATTTTATCACAGGGTCTGTCTGAGATTTATAGGGTAGGCCTATGCTGCTTACTCAATGGGATTATGTCCACTACTTGTATATTGAATTTTTAAGGTTACTGGTTTGCTTTGCCTCCTGGATGACTTGGCTATGGGGTTATTGTAGCTCGGTCTTATAAGGTACGTTCCATTAACCCTATTACCACTGGGGTGTTTAGACCATTAGCAGCACTGGCGGGGGGTCGATTCGGCCCCCCCGCTGTATTTTTGTAATCATCCAATAAAATCCTACGAAATTTGGGCTGTAGGTGAAAAAATTATCGAAGAACATTTTTAAATCCAAAAAAATGAAAATTTCATAAGGTG